>UCWB01005534.1:0-10293 GCA_900474355.1 Torymus geranii | reverse complement strand
CCCGCACTCCGTGGTCTCTCCTTGTTAGATAATAATATAATAGTGATACCAATTTAAAACAAAGTATTTTTTTAATACATCAATAAACTTACATTCCACAAACCATAATCATAGTTTTCCCTAAAAAAACTTACGACCATTGCGATTCTAAACCCCAAATAAATAAACAACTCCTCTATACAATATCTACACCCTCCCATATACCTTATACATTAAACAGCCATCGAAATCGCAGCGGTTGGGTCCCCGCTCGGCTACGCCACTGTGGGCTCGACCGCTTGCTCGCTCGCGCGCGTAATACAACATAACATTTATCAAACCGAGAGAGCCACGTATACATATATAAGCGAAGGCCCGAACGAAAGGCAAAGAAAGCGAGAGAAAAAAAAGCCGGCAGCGACACAAGTCAAACATCGCATATATATATCGGAGCTGCATTGACGAAAATTATTTATTTACCACGAGTGTGTATACAAACGTACACGAGCATGCATGTATAGCGAGGGCCCGGGCTATACCTACTGCGCCAGTTACCGTGATGTGGCCGTCCGGCCGCTCGTCGTCGTCGCTTGCGAGCTAGCGCGCGGTCCTTGCCCTCTCCCACCCAATCCGCGCGCCTTCTTCTTTCTTTCTTTCGCCTCCCGCGTATATATACGCGTTCGTTCGTTCTCTCTCTCTCTCTCTCTCTCTCTCTTTTCCCCACCCGCTCCGCCGCTGCTACGGGTCTTCGCCCCCTCGGCCGAATGCATCGCGAGCGCTCTGGCAGCGCAAGAGCTCTGCACAGCGCGCGCCGGCCGGGCTGCATTCGACCGAACGTTGTTCGTGCGCTTTTCGCAGCTCGAAATGACTCTTTGTATGCTCCGGTGCGTGCGCCTATCCCTCCTCTGCATGTATATGAATGTGCATGTGTGTATGTATACTTGTGTATGGGTTATCGCGTTTTTTTCGTGTCTGTGTCTAGAGTAGTACACGTACACGTATGCCTCCACAGATAAATTTGAGTATATAAGTGGGATTTTTCGTGGAGACGTGCGAATGTTAACAAGTATTTTTTTACAAAAACGTAAACGATGAGTATATAGATCCAGTAGATTTTTGGCTCGTATATATTATATATGCCATCACCCATCAGTATATAAATGTACAGTGAGTATATTATACGAGAGCTATATAAAGTTATGTGCGATCTCTTCGCGTGTATGCGTGCGCGCGCATAATTGCAGGTTCTCGAGTGCCTGAATTCGAATCCCTGCTGTACACCTTTACAATACGCGCTCCGCATTATATGCGCATGTATGTGCTATAGAGTATATTGAACCACCTACGGTCATATACACGTTTATCGGTATGCGCATGTATACGCGTGGATTCGGGCGATGTAAAGTCGTCAGGCAAAGAGTATGTAGGTATCGGTGGGCACGCTTGCGCATTCGCAGCACAGCGGACAAGAATCACAATATGTGTGTGTATAGGACAGGAAAATACTTTCGACGAGTAGCGCAGCCCGCCTCCTCCCGTCTTCTTATCCGAATGTAAGCGGACAAAGTTGGCTGTATATATACAATACGTGTGCGCGGCTCTCTGTGGTGGTGATCGAACGAGGAACTTTTAGTGTACTTAAAACCAGTACCGCTATAGTTTCGTGTCGCGTGGTCGATTCGCGGCCGCTTCACGTTCTCGGCTCGCCGTCCGCGATTCGTTTGGTTGCGCGCGCTTCGTGTTATGTATCGTATATATAGGTATAGAGGTTTTTACGTTACGGTGGTATTTGTTACTGAATAAACAAAAAAGATTCTGAATTATGGTAGTGGAAGACTTTTTGGGAAAAATTATAAAATGAGCAAAAAATTGGTCGCTTATGTGTTTTTTTCCAATCGATATAAAAAAAAGGTTACTTATTTCTATCGTTGCTAAATTTTTACAGCTATAATAAAAACTTTGATTCAAGCCATTAATAATAGCCCATATATAAGAGTTTTTATTATCAAAATCTTCATCAAGGACACTTTTTACTTCTTGAATTTTGGAAAATAAAAACTATCATATCTGAGCTATTTTGCATGACTCATTGATACACCGGGGCTGGAATTAAAGCTGTTATTGTGAAGAAAAAATCATAAGAATTTAGCAATGATAGATAAGTGATCTAGCTTCGTTTCTAGATTTTTGTAATTTTTCGTAAAAAACAAAAATGTTTTTCTACCATTATCCAGAATTTCGTATTCATCTATTGAAAAATGAACCCTTTGAGCTTTGATTTAGTCATGTGCTTTGTAAAGAACTTGAGTAATAGGATTTTGAATTTGAAATTTTGCAGTTTCCAAAAAGTTCGAAGTTTTTGAGATTTACTCATAAAGAGATGAATTCTTAATACTTTCGCTAATCTACTTTAATGAAAATTAACTTTCTGAATAGCTTGTTTTGCATTAAATTTAAAGGATTTGTAAACGTTGAAAAGATTTTAAAGGATATAATTTTATTTTTTTTTACAAAACTATTGTAAAGAAAGTAATAAATAATTTATTTCTTATATTTCCTGCAAGGCAATAACAGCTGAAGCATTGAATTATGCAAAATAGCTAAAAGTTAGAGAAGACTCATATTTCATTTATTCCATTAGTAACATCGTACACGACTTAATTTGTCATTAATAAGTGACTAATGCATTAATAAATATCTATGTAAGTCATTATGTTTCATCACAAGATAAGAAATGAAATGTTTGTGGAATAAACATATAACCTACATAAAATCTTGAAGCAAGTATTTGCAACAACTGTAATCAGATGTATATAATTATAATAAAATGAAAAAATTTTTGTTTCGCGCTGAATAACCACTTTTGAAACGATTCTACAGCAAATAGAAGTGTCACGTAACTCGTTCATCAATGAGACTTAACAGCTCATAATTTACTGGCGCAATTAGCCTATACTATATTCAGGGAAAAATTTCATAGCTCTGTGCAACAGTTTCAACACACCTCTAATTGATTAGAGATGAAGCTTTTATAAGCGATTGCATTACACAAAGTTATTTACTTATAAGACCATATACAAATCAATTAAGCTGACCTTAATTACCTTGGATGATGAATTTCATATAGAAAGTATAAGGTTTAATATATTCATCTTTTCATGCATCAACGCAACACTTTTTGAAATACCAATTTTCGCGGTATTTTTAGCATTGAAAAATAATAAAAATTAGTCAATGGAGCGTTTACGTAAGCATTTGCAAGTAGTCGTAAAGATCCTATTTATCCATCAACGACTATTGTGCTTATATTTTATTTCTAATTCATTTAACCTTGTGCGTGGAAAAACTTCGAAAGTTGTGCAACATTTTCAGCACATTCCTCAATAAAATTAAAAACAACTTAGTTGAATGTATTCCATTATATAAGTTGATTATACCAATTGCTTTCCAAGATTATTGCCAACTATAATTTTATTTGAAAAACTGAAAAGCAACATAATTCATTTCAATTTAATATTTCACACGTAGATTAAACGATTTTTATACATGCATTCCAATAAACCTATTCCGAGCTTTCTCTATATATAATATCATAAGTACCTCCATAACTTGGCATAGAGTAAACAGATAATCAGACAACTTATCGTATAGGCGCATAATCAGCATCGAAATAAACACTTAAGACATCTTAAATCCATTCAAAGCCATCATCATCACTCACAGTCGCATCCATCAAATCATCATTTCCAGATCTGATATCGTATATCATTTTCACAACCGAACCTTCTTTCCTCTCGTTCTTCCTAGACGATCCACACACTACACACATTTAAAGAGACAGTTGAAAGAGCCGTCGATTAGCGCGACGCTGGCGTAACTATATACGACCCACTAAAACTGCATCTCTCACTCTTTCTCAGCCGCGGCGTTGCATAATGCTGGTACTGGCTGCTCGCGCGCGCACCTACGCCTTCGGAGATTTCCGATGTGCGAATTTCGCGAAACAACGGCCGTAAAGCGCGGCTGACGTTAACGAGCGCGTGGGTGGAATGGAGTTGCACGCTAGCACCGCCGTTGTTGCTTTTGGCTCGAGCGATTCTTTTTCTCTCTCTCTCTCTCTTAGGTGCGAGAAGAGGAGAGAGAGAGATTAGTTACGCCGAGAGATATTGTACAATCGCGCGGATTATGATTGATGCGCGATTGCCGATCGCAAAAATCTGCGCGTATATTGTGCGCAGGAGGAGAGAGAGGTTTATTAATGACTCTCTTCGGATTATGTTGGCGTCATTATGCTGTCGGCTTGTGCGCGGTTCGTTTGGTCCGGTAATAGCGTCGGCAGCAGCGGCATTGATGCAGGGATGCCGCGATTTTTGTATATCTCTCTCGCCGCGGCTGTTTCCTGTCATTCATTTCAGGATTTCATTGCAATAATTATGTTGTGCGCGTGAGAGTGTGATATGTGCGTACGTGTGTAAGTGTACGTGCGTCAATTTCGAAATATGTTTGAATTTGTAATGACGTTAGGTAAGTTGTTTTTATTTGGAGAATTGGAAAAAAGCAAGAGAGTTAAATAGATTTAATATATACAGGATGGTCGCGTTTTCAAGTGCCAAATTTATATACGCATCAGTGTTTACTAACTTTGGAGAATTTTACGTGATCTTGGTGTAATTGTACCGCTTTATTTGCATAATAGATGTAACCTCATAGACTTTAGCTTGAAAGGAACGTCCTGATATAATTTTCCGAATATTCAAAGTATCTTTAACACTATAGTTTTAAAATTTTAATTATTAAAATTAAGTGAATATTTAGTACAAAGCGATGGTAAGAGGAGTAATACACCCATACTGGCTGATTAAGAAATAATAATTTTTAGTTATATGTTTAACCTCACGCAATCACCCAATAAAAAAAAATCTTTTGACTATCAATCAAAGTGATTTACCAATCGACTTCATTCACAAATCCGTTGCAAAAACTACGTCATATAATCCATTCAAATCTACAGCCTCTGCTCCAAAAAGAATCTAACCCAAGAATTGAGCAACAAAACTATAACGATTAATCACTTCTAATTATATACAGAAACACCCCTTCCCCAATTTCACGACTTTTGGGTGTGTATATATATCAATCAATCCCACCTCTGAAATCGTAAAACAAACACAACGACCTCTCGCTACTTACCTACATCTACTCTCTCGCGCACACTTTCCTCACGTATATATATAAGTCTGCAATTGCACCGAAAGTTCCTCTCGCGGATACGAGAGATGGGAGCGAGAGAGAGAGAGTTTCGCGCGGGAATAAATCGCCTAACGAGGACTATAACCCTTCTTCTGGAAAGTTATCCGTAATTAGCCCGCGCTATATACGCGCGCGTTCTCTCGCCGCTGCTGCCGCCTTCGTACATAACGCGCCCGTAATCTATTACGCCGGCGCTACTAAATATTCCCCACCCACTCGCTCGCGCTTCCTTCCTCCTCACTGCGCTTCTTCGCCGTGTATATACACGCGGTACTTTTCAGACGTATATACATACACATATATATATATGTATCGTAGCGACGATGATCAAACCGCGCGCGTGTGCATTCGCAGGGGCCGTTTTCGTTTAATTGGGAAAATGCAGCCGAGGGTTAATGCACCCCTCTACTCCCGTGGCTTGATGGCCCTTTTTATAATGCCGCGAGTGGAAAATTGAGGCTCGCTTTTTTTACACCCCTGCTGTGCGTGCGAGCTTTTTTATACCCTCCTTTTTTACGGGGACGAAGATTAATGCTGATTTTGTTTTAAGGACGATGATGGGTGTGTGTTTTTTTTTTTCATGCCTGCGTCGTTATTTCTTCGGATGTTGTTTTTTCGCCCGTTAAAGTGATGCGTTTGGCAACTCTTTTTTTGTGCACAATAGTGATTAAAAGATCGCGATTATTTCGCGGGGAAGAAGACGTTAAGACGCGCGGTTAGAATGATGACAGAGAGGAGGATAATTTATGAACGCTGCGGAGTCGCTGACTATGAGGTAAATCCGTATAGGTAGGTGTATAAGGAGAATCTCCCGATGCTTTGATCGCGTACTTTTCTTGATAAAAATTTTCGTCTCTCAAACATATTAATTATCGTGGGATGGATACGTAAAAACATTTATATTTGCGGATATTTATATTTACACACATTCGGTTATACTGCCGCGCGAGGTTATCGTCGAATGCGCATCTTATTTACTTTATTTATGGTCCCTCGGGCTTTTTATTAAATTAAATGTATGGTCGGTAAACCGTGTGTATATACACATTGACGAATAGTAATTAAAATTAACAAGCCGTTTTATGGTTTCTGAAAATATATATCATGTCAAATTTTTATTCTACAGGTTCAGTTTTCGCGAGGACATTAATTTTTACGATGGAAAATTTAAATGTCACTCGTCAGGTTTTTAAGATACGCACACGTTCATGTGCGCAAATTTATCGGGTGTATAATTTTACTAATTTAATCCCGTGATGGCTGATATGATGTTAATCTGGTTCAATATTTTAAAGCAAATTTAAGTGCGTCGATGGCTTTTTTGGGGGCATAAAGTATAATAATAAGTCTTTTGATTTACTTTGAAAATTCGTTCTTTAAATTATGTAGAACAAGGATTGGCAAATTAATCACAAAAAGTTCGAATGGTTGCAAACGAAAATTATTATATCGACTGGACGCTTAGTCATATCATGCAAAAAATTTACAATAGCAACGAAAACAACTATTTAAAATTCGCTTATCCATACAAGGCGCGTTCGAAATGCGCACAGGTCACTGACGGCGTATTATAATGCATCCACACACTTACACAGCTCCGTTGTCGAGCGAATAATACATCCATGTATATACATCTTATATAGAACCATTCTCGCACCTGTTACGCGTCTCTCCCGACCATCCTCAAAACTTCTCTCTCTACCTCACCTCCTATCCTGATCGTGTCCCCACCCCGTTCTCAAAAGAGAGCCGCAGCTCGCAGCGACTCCGCTCGTCGAAAGGAGAACCACGGGCCCCGCTTTTGGCGGGCAGTGTACCCGAAGAGCGGCAGTTGGGTGAGGTCAGTGTCGAGAACGCTTGGACCGGCGCACTCACACACACACACACACACGGGCATAGGAGAATGCGCTCGGGGGCCGATGCTACGCGCGGGACTGAAAACATGGTGCGTGCGAGAGGGGCGTTGCGAGAGAGCTGCTGTATAGTACAGAGAGAGCACTGCACGCAGCCTGCTGCTGCCTTTTTCGAGCCGATGGTTTTTCGTTGCAGACGCGCAGGCGAGTCTAATGGATTTTCTTTTGGCTTCGGCTTTTAGTTATTGCGAATTACGAGATGTATTAGCGCTCTACTCCGAGTGGACGCGGCTAATTGTTGGCAATTGCTGTAATTGCGCGCGTGCAAAGGAAGTATTATGAGGCGGCTTGGATGTATTATGCGCGATTTTTTGATGGTTGCGATTGAGGATATGTATTATATGCAAAAATGTTTGTTTGAGAAGCGTATTGATGACCGAATAATTTTAAGTATGGTAAGAGACAGTTTCTGTATGGTAAGCGTAATGGTGATGGTTTTTGGCGAACGAAAGTCATAATTATATAGTTTTAAAAATATATTCCTTGATTGAAGTATATATATATCGAATATATTTGTATCAAATTACTATTACTATACGTACGCTTTCAATATACTAAAAAATGTAAGTTAATATAAAAACTCAACAAAAAAACGGTGAAAACGGAACGTTTCAATTAGTGAAACAGTATTTTAAAATGTTAATAATATTTCACTATAAAGTTCCTTTATTATTAAAAAAAACATTAATACCAACACGTTTAATTATCGAAGAGTTCATCGACCTCCTTAAAAATTGTCCTTCGAGCTACAAAATAAAGCACACTACCGTCCTGCGCAATAACTTCCATCACCGCTCCGAAAATAAATTCCCCGCCATTGACCTCTCGCCCAAAAAAAAATCGCCTCAATTGCCCTCCAAATTAACCCAACAAAAAAAATCTCAATACAGACTCTCCTCGAAACCTCGACAGCTCGGCAGCTCATTACGCGCTCAAAGGAAGCCCATCTCCCTCCAATCCGCCAAAACAACGATACCTCCAATTTAAAAAAATCCACGCGCCACAAAGAAAACGCGCCAGGCTCGTATATACACGCTCAGCGCACAACAGGCAGCAGTTCGGCCGCTCGCGGTATCCGAATTGCACTTGTGTGCGCGATTAAATTCTCTTTCTCTCTCTCTCTCCCTCACTGTATATGTGTACGCGCGCGACGCGGCGACGCGGTCCCGGTTTTCACAGTGTGTTCGCCACAGTAAGCGAGAGAGAGAGGCAAAAGAGAGAAGGAGAGTGCGGCAGAGGTGCATCGCCCTCCGTCGTTGCGTCAAGGCCAGCGAAAATGTGCTCTCCCCTCCGTGAGCGCGCGGCACTTTAAGCGAGCGCGAGCCGGCTCCGTTCTGGCTTTTTCGAGTGAGCTGGCCTCTCTCTCTCTCTCTCTCTCTCTCTCTGGGATATATCGTGAGTATATACCTACCAGTGTATGCACCAGAATTTCGCGTGAAGGAAGGTCGGGAGAACGCGGCGAGGGCTCATGCGTTGGAATTCGGCTATAGCCGAAATTCAATTTCGTATGAAGCTCAGGTCGATGTAAAACGAGAGGGTGAATTTTTTATTTGCTGTGTAATACGGATGACAGACGAAGATTAATGGTCGGGAGGAGGAATTTGGATTAAAAATTGTGCCAAAAATTTTTATTGGACCTGGATCGGCATTTTTCGATGGTTCAAGGTATCTGTTTATTTTGGAGCTACTGGTTGAGACTCGAGTGGATTAATTATTGTCAAATTTACTGTAATTATAACCGGAGTGTCTTACTTAAGGATTCTTTTTCGTTAAAATTCTTACACATAATATCATTTATTTGAACCTTCTCAATAATTTAAACCAAGTACAATGATTTTATAATAGTTAACAATACAATGACCATAAAAATGAAGAAAAGTAGAAGATATAACTATCCACGTAGTATTTCGCAACACATTATTTAACAGTTGACAATCAAGATAGCAGGCAGCCTATATCAGGTGTAAAATGGCCGCGGAACGAGTCTCACTCTCTCTCTCTCTTCTCTCTACGTTTCTTCGGCTCTCGTTTAGTTGGTTCGCCTGGCTTCGGGCACACTCGCAAACGTATACATCACGCACACGCACATAGACGCGCAGCGCCTAACCGCCGAAAGCCCCCTTTCTTTCCCCTCGTTCGAGAGGATCCTCTTTCGTCCTCCTTCTCCTCCTCCTTCTTCTCCTTCTTCTCCTCCCAAGTCCATCGCACCGGCGTTTCTTTCTGCCTTTTTCTACTGCCGCTGCTGCTGCTGCATCGCCTTCTGCTGCTGCTGTGCCTCTTCTTCTTCGTTCGCCCGTCGTCTCTTTTATCTTCTCTCTTTGGGCAGTCCGATGTGTGTGCGTCGTTGGGTTGCCTCCTTCTCTCTCTCTCTCTCTCTCTCCCTCTCGTTCTCTCGATGCACGCGAGCGATGTCGTGTCATCTAAGAGCTCGGCTCGCTCGTTCCTTCGCGTTTGGGCTTCGGTTGAGGTTCTTGTATAATGGACGGTTTGAAAAAAGTTTTCGATGATAATAAAAGTTTTTTTCAACATAAAATAAATTGAACGATAGTTAATTTTTGCAAAATAATTATGGAAAATAATATTGAACGGGTATGGCTATATAGTAATAAATCAAAAGAAATAATATCAAAATTCACTTATTTCATATCATAATAATGAAAAGTCTATAAATGTTAGCGATTTCGTTATTCAACTAATTAATTCAAATTATGGCACATTGGCAGGACATCTCACAATTTTTTTTATAATAATTAAAATATATTTGAATGAACTGCGGTACACTCTTAGTACTATTTTATCACCCTTAATCAACCATATAATCATAAATATATCAAAAACCACCATCGCTACGACAAAATACTCCATTATTCTCCAATCCAAAAAGGCGTACAGATCACAACCGCGCCATCCTCGAAACCCCATCACTGAACTCTCTCACACACACATCAGGCTGGAAAAGAATTCGCTCCGCGCAGCAGCGATGTTTTTCGGTACCACGAGGGGAACGTCGGCGGCGGCGTAATACGTTCCCTCTCTTCCTCTGCGGCTCCCTCTCTCTCTTTCTCTCTTCGTCCGCTGTACAGTGTATGTTGTGCGGGTCGGGGACTCTCTCGTCGCGCCGGAGCGGCGCGCCGAGTGGCGGGGGAAGGGG
>UCWB01005533.1:0-10294 GCA_900474355.1 Torymus geranii | reverse complement strand
GTGTGTGTGTGTGTGTGTGTGTGTGTGTGTGTGTGTGTGTGTGTGTGTGTGTGTGTGTGTTATAAATTTGTCCGCAGCATCACTCGAAACTGGCAAGAGATATCAAGTTTATCTTTGGCAGGTACATAAAGCTTATTTTGAAGTTGTGTAAGTTCAGTTCTATAGTTGATCGTATAATATTAAGTATTTAAAAAAGAAAAAAGAAAAATATCGAAAAATCTAAGATATATTTATATATAATTTCTATAAGAAATTTTTCAGTTATGCTTATTTTATGCGGCTACCTTGCGTTCCTGGAAAACCAGTGAACTTCAGAGAGCAGTTACTTGAATTAGCCATTATTCCATTACCTTCGGTTTTTGCCAATGTTGATTCAGTATCTTGGAACGTTGCAGCAGGTACTTATCCCCGAGTTGCTAGCTGATGACAGGGCAAAGGGCACATACTAGGGCAAAGGGAGTTTCTTACCACTAAACCCGTGTCATCTCAAGTGGACATATTTGTGTGGATAGTGTAATGGGTGTTCCAAATTTTTTGCAATTTTCAGGCCGCCATATTGAATTTCCATTGAAAATTAAAAAAAAAAGACCACGGACCCTGAAAAATTAGAGTTTTGTGATGAAAAAATACCTTTTCCAGTCAAAAAATCAATCGACACAAAAATGTCCATTTGGAAACATATTGGTTAATAGGGCAACCAGTTACTACGTGATCACTGGGATCTAGACCCCTGTACTATTCGTAAGAACGTCAGACACGTGTGCCAGTGTGCGGGGAATGTGCTTCCCTCACATTATCACTAAAGGAGAACCCTTTTTTATGCTAGTCTACATCAATACCTACAATGTACACCAGCTGGCTCGTATGAAACCAGAACACGACAAGTTAATATAACACTCGAGAGGAGATGGACGCGTTGATGCGGTATAATAAAGTCTAGAAGAAATAAAATATTTAATAATATCTTTGTTTCATTAACGTACATTTCAAAATTATGTACAGGTTTAAATAAAACATATGTCATGTACTTGAATACGAAACAATTTAAAGACACTTTTTTTTTACTTCGTATAAGTAATTTTTCGTGGTCCCTATATTTTACGGTAAAATATACTTCTGGCAAGTTCGCAAAAACTTCTGATTTCCCGGCTAACCGCACGAAGCGGGCTCGTTCTAATTTTAACCGCTACAGCACTTCTTAGCTCCGCTAAAATATTTATATTTCAAACAAAATTCACCTTCCGGAATAATTCCATTTTGCATTTTGCCAACGCGCACTTACGTATTCCACTAAAAAGCGCGTATCAAGGGGTCACCAGTACCGCTGCTTTTCAGCGCGCACCACTTTTTACGAAAACAAACTCTATCCCGCGTAATTATAATGGAGAGGGAGAGAGCGAGGTAAAAAGCAAAGAGCGCAGTGCAAATAAATTCGTCCATTAAAAACGCAAAACGAGACTGTGCGCCATCCACACTGTCGACGTCAATTCAGCAAGTAAAATGCCATCTTAAGGCTAGGATAGTCTATAATTCTTCGCCTTTTGTAAAACGTGCAATTTATGTGCAAATTGATAGTTCTATTATATTTTATTTTTCAAAATTAAAAAAGAAATTAATTATATAATTTATCGTTTTTTTTTCCATAGTTTTAGTTTTAGATTATAAAGCTGCTATTTTCTTTAATTTATAACTTATTGAAGAAAGAGTCAGAGTTAACTACAGTTATAGTATACTTGCTTGGGACATCAGTATACAAATGGAATAGTGCAAAAAGTACACATTTTTTAATTTTTTCGAAAAATACTTATACTTATGCAATACTTATTCGTAAATGCGACGGCCAAAATGTGGTTCGTGCAGTGCACACCCCACGCAATAAATAAGGAGGTATTTGAGAACAGGGGATGATACGTAAGGACGCAAAAGTTATATGTAATATAAAATAGAGACTAAATTGAGCAATTTCAAGAAAAATATAATAATGCGCGGATTCAGGTTTTGGGAGGCCGGACGCTACGATCAATCCAGCCCCCCCCCCCCTTAAAACAACAAATGTTTTTAAAAATTTTTGATATTTCCTTAAACGTTTTAGGATTATATCAAAGTATATAAAATAATTCCATAGCTGAGAACAATATTGGATGGGTAGGAACTGTTTTATGAATGGATTTTTTGAGTAAAGTTTTCATTTGTTTATTAGCAATTCTTTAAAAATAAATCGTAAATTGATGAAAAAATGTTATTTCGTTACTTTTGGAAAATGTGTATGGTTTAAATCAATATTCTCGTAATAAGTGAACTTTTTTGTTTCAACTGGACCGTAGCCTCAAATAACACAACATTGCGCCAACCAACAGAGTGGTTCACCGGTTAGCAACTACTGTACGTGTACTTAGTCTTTCCACGCAAATACCCTACTTTGGACCGTAGCAGTCGAGATTATTTCCCTCTTAAAAACGTTTTCCCCTTTAAAAACGTTCTAATTCTATCCTACGCGCATGCTAGTATATAAGGCGAAAAAAGAGAGAAAAACTCGGAAGAAAAGACGCGTCATAGAATCCCTGCGTGTATATATATATATATAGCTGCCGTTATGCTCTCGCAGCCCAAGGAGCTTTTTGAGGATCTCGTAGTCCGGAGTTATGGAGCCATCGACGCGGAGATGATGGGTGCGCGTATGACGGGCCACTGCTGTTGCTGTGCACCGGAAAAACTAGGGAAAAAACACGCGAGAGAGAGAGACAGAGAGGTGTACGCGTTTTCACGGATGTCGCAGAAACTCGGCTTTTATTGTTAAAGCTTCCCATTTTCCAGAGTACGCTGCATACGAGACAGATGGCGGCATTAAAGTCGCGGCATCGTCCGAGCATTGCGCTGGAGTTATATTTCAAATATACACGCGCCGAGTAAATAAGTGAGTGCACCGCAGTACTCTTTAAGCGCTTTTGCGCGCGTTAATTGAGCCCCGAGGTGATTTGTGATTTCTTTTTTACACAAAGCCACCAGACTGCTGGTAAACATTGTCTTTTATGACAATTCGGCGAGAAAATTCGGAATGCCAGCGATGATAAAATAAGGAGGTGCCATTTGAGATCGCATTTTTACGGATCTCGGAGTTGGAGAATAAATTTGATAAGGCTACCTCTGCGATACATTCATCTACCATCGCCTATATCACATCTTCTATTTTTTTTTATTTCTTTTCTAGTTTTATTTTGTATTTTTGTAATGATATTTAAAACTGTCCAAAGTTAAATAGTAACCGTATATCACTCATATCCTACCAATTATACACCTCTTCATGCAGACGTAAAATAAAGTGCTCTACAATAAAATTCCATCTAAATTTCCAATAAACAATTTAAAAAGGAACGCTCGGTGCGTTACATAGGCACCCGATCCATCACACTTGCAAATTAAATTCTCCTACACTCGCCAATTACGCGTCCCTAAATTTACGCGCCAATATGTAAAAATGCATAGCCTAGCTATTTACTTTAATCAGCTGCGCCAGCTTAATTTATCGACTGCTGAACGACTGCCGGCGCACATGGGCACACAGACTTTTTCCCACGTCGTCTAATTTACGCTAACCGCCCGGTGATGCATCGATTCCCGCGGCCGAGTGTAAATAACGCGGGAAATTATACCCACGTATTCGCACGAAGGCTGAATAAATTCGGAAGCAACAAATTATCGAACTTTCCTCATAAAGGCGCGCGCGAGCACTGCGTAGATGGATAGATGGCTTGAGTGCGTATAGTGTGCATGCGTGCAATTTAATCAGGACGCCATTATCGGAGGAGAGAAATGGGGATACTCTCACGTGCGAACACGCGCGCCTTGAGCGTTTACGTATAAGGAGTCAAGAGTTGTGATTAAGGATGTTAGGGCTACGCGCTTCCTACACAAGTTAGTATTTAGCGTTAAAACTACGATAATTAATTATAGAGAATAGTTAACGATTTTTCCGTTCAGTAACTTTGTGCGGAAATGCAATTTGAATATTATAAGCTTTAAAAATGGAGAATCGAAAAAAATTATCTAAGTTTCATTATTCGTTATTATCGCACAACAAAGCATATAGTATTCGAATTGTATATTTCCGTACAAAGTTGCGTCGAACGAAAAGATCGTTAACTACTCTATACAATTATTTATCTTAGTTTTAACGGTAAAAACTAGCTTGTGAAGGAGCTGCATAGCCATAACATCCTTAAAGAGGCGCGCTCACGCCACTCGAGGTAATGTACATGTAATTTAGATTTTCTCGCGAGATGAAGCCTCCTAGCGCGTATATATAGGGCGCCTCTTTGCGGTTTAATGTAATCTGCGCGAGTCTCCTCGTCTTTGAAATTTTCATGTTTATGGTTGTCGGTAGAAGTGATATTGCAGTGCTAGGTAGTAGTGTATTATTATAATAGTAGAAGAATGGACAAATTCGTTAGCGTATTAAAATTAATCAATTTCAATGAATGAGGTCAAGTCTTCTTTTAGATCTTTTAAAATCTAAAACAGAAAAAATTAAGTTATAATTAGTCTAATGGATGTTTTTATATAACTATAAAAAGTTTTAAATATCGCAAGAAGATATATAGAAAATAATATTGTCATTCCAGATTCCTTTGTTTGTATATGATCAAATTTGTAACAGCTACTGAATCCTAGATCTGATTTTCGCATACAAGTAGCTCAGTGCTCGTGTAGATTTTCTCAGAAACGGATGATTAAATCAGCTGAAATTTAACCTTATTAATATTTATTTCGCAACATTATAACGCAGGCTCGTCGCTTAACAAAATATTTTAACGTAGCAGCGGAAGTTGCATAGAGGTACTTCCATGAATAAATGTTGATGGTGGAATTACGCGCGAATTTGATGAAGTTTCGTGCAAACTTTGATAAAATCAAATAGAATCACGTAGAATTGAAACAATTATAACTTTCCCAAGTGTATTTTGGAATTTCAATCTCGACGCGCAATTTTATATAAAATATCGAGTTTATCACACGTGGAATTCACGTGTTTTATTAAACTTAAAAGGTTATTAACCTACTTCGTTTATTAAAATTGGTTTGAAAACAATTTTTATATAATAAATTATTAGTATTTGAGATGTAACAATTTCCGCTCCGGTGAAAATATAAAGCTCTCTCGAGTAGCGGTCGTGCCTATAAAAATGACTTTTTCATTTAAAATTTTAAAGCGATTATATAAGTTGTTTTTACTCTAAAAATTCTAAAAATGTTTTTTAGCGTGTTGTTGATATTTGGGCTCAAAACTGCGTAGGATGGTAGCTTATTACATTGCATAGGGCAACTATCTCCTCATAAGACGTAATTCGATATATTTACTTTCATAATATATATAATTTTCCGCGTTCTGCCGGTCAAAAAAAGTCACTAACAACCACAGGATTACCACCCCCTTGATTAAGTAGATTTTTATCTATTAAAATAAACAGCACCTTAGATATACAGCTTTAGGTTATTCACGGGTCAAGTATAATAATGAGCAGCCTTAGATATATATCAGTATCACGCAACTTGCTATGTCCACGATTTCACACGCGGAAACGTTTGTCGCTCACATGGCCGTCTTTTTCCATCTATTTTCTCGTCTCTTATTCGCTCTGCTCACCCAGCGTCCCGTCTACCTTCGCTAACTCATTCCAAGTGTACACATGCGTATAATACACCACCAACTCACAGAAATAATTACATTCGTATAATTGTAATTTATCACAATATATATTTATCTTCAAACAATTTCCTTTCAAGACCGAAATTTACTTGACAAGTCATCCAAATTGTATTAAATTACACGATGTTTATACGAGCTTCCATTCTACACTCTAGAAATCATTACACGAATTCATCATAACCTACGGCACAGTAAAATTATCTCCAGCGAACCGATATAGTTCTACCTCAGTCTCTAATAGCAGCATCTCCCATTCAAAGCCAGCTTCGAACGCCAAGAATATAAAGCCCCAGCTCTGTTTTGATTTTCCAGGCAAGCACCTCGCGCGACAGCGCGCACGCGCCTCTTTATCTCCTTCGCGCCGCGAAATTCACATTTGAGTGTATACACAAGACGCTCTCTCTCTCTCTCTCTTCTCTCGCGCAACAGAATACTTTTATCTGGCAGTTTGGGCTTCGGGCCAAAAGGCCGCTACCGCCGCGCGGCCGGGCAATTCCCCGCGAAATGGGAAAGAATGTGGAGTACAGGCTTTCTCTCTCTCTTTCGTTCCTTTACGACCCTAATGCCCTCCGCACGAGAGAGAAAGAGATTTTTTTGTACCTCCGACCCTCGTTACGTCTTGCGCCGATTGAGGCGCGGACTCGCTCTGGTAGGTGTATATACGACGCGTGTCGAGGCCCTGTCGGAGCTTTCGTTTAGCCAAACGAGAGAGAAAGAGAGGGGCTAGGAGGAATGGAGAGAAGGAGAGATTACTTCGCCGCCCGCCGTAAGAGACTACTCTTTTATTCTTGCCCCGAGAGTTGGCGTTCTCTATTTTTCGGGCGCTGGCGGTACTTTTTACCCGCAAAAGTGAAAAATACTCTTAGCGAGCGAACGAGCGAGCTTTTCCCTACTCTCCCTCTCTCTCTCACTCGCTCGCGCGCTTAAAATCTATTGTAATTATTGTTCGGGGAAGGTAGCGGTGCGGGCGAAACTTTTCGACGAATAAACTTGTAAACTTACGGTTTATTGTTGTCTCCCGGCGCCCAAGCTCTTAGGTCGAATTTATATATACACTCGAACAAAAAGAGTGAGAGACAGAGTTTCGATTCTCTCGCGCCTTTCGAAAAGCTTTTAAGACGATTACCACCTTAAACATCGCATTTAATTTTTCGCCACCTCGAGGATTTTTCTCGACGGCGAGGACGACATCGTATCTTAATTGTCGGTCGTCTCTCGGTGCGGTCTCTCGATCGGTCGTGCACGCGCGCGTATCGTCAAAGAGAACCATGCGGCGGTCGTTTCACCTCCGACGCGAAATCCGCTCGTTTATTGCACCCTCTCGGAAGTAACGAAGCCGAACGAGCCGCCGCCAACACACAGCGACTTTTGCCCTTGCCAGCTCTCTCTCTCACTCTCTTTCTCTCTTTTCCTATTAGCTGTTGCTGAAAGTTCTCGCCGCGCCCCTTTTGACCCCGAGCTCTCTTGTACGACGCGGCGGGATCGCCCGGCCCCTTTGTCGCCGCTTATTTCGTCGTTTTAGACGACACCTCGCTCGCACCCTTTTTGATACCAAAAGCCAATTAAGTATATATATAGAGAGAGGGAGCACAAGCGTCTGTGCTCTCGAAAACTACCGTCGGCACTTTTTTGGGGACCGTGGATGCCGGGGAAAAATTGATTTTTAGGGGAAGGGGGAGATTTTTTTTTCCTTTTGCAGGAACAGGAGAGGATTGTTGAGAAGGACGCTCATCACAGACGATAACAATTTATTTCTCGCGCGCTATCAGTCGACGTAAGTTGTGTTTCTCTGTCGCGAACGCGACGCACTCGACACGTCAATTCGTATCTTAATCGACGCGCCTTTTTTTTCGCCCGGGAGCTAATCCGAATTGGATTGGTGCGTTAATGGAAAAGGTTGGGGGGAGTAAAAGGGATATGCGTGCAGAGCCATAATAGGATTTCCGAGCAGGCGAGTGCTATATGTCCTGTTATATATACAATTTATTTGTACTTAGGTGGCTCGCGCGTTCGTTCATGCTGACAGCTGAAAGCTCTGATATAGATTTTTTCCACTGTACTTAATGGTCCTCCATATCGGTCTTCTTTCCACCCAATTAACGGCATTGTAATGTTTTTTAAAGCCCAACTCGGGATTCTCGAGCTCGATAATAAAAGCATTTTTCGCATCGGGCAAACGACTGTAAACGCGTGCCCGATGTTTAAGGTAAACCGCGCGTCGCAGTAAAGCTCCAGGCGGGGAAAAAATCCACTTTGTTTTTTTTTTTTTTTGCTATATCGCGCCGCAACCACTCGTCGGGCGTAAACGCCCTCACAACTGCATTATACATAAGCCCTGGCCGTCACGCAGTACTCGAGCGTCGGCGAAAACTCGATAATAAGCATTTAGTGCTGGCCATTACATTTTAATAATTCGACGAGTAGGCGATATCAGTACTGCAGATGGGGCGCAGGCGCGCGCGCGCGGCTGTGAGAGTGCGGAGTTATTTCTATAACGTCGCCATGACGGGTAGGTATAGGGCGGAAACCCATAAAAATAAGACGTATCCGGCAAGGAGAGAGAGAGCGCGCAATAATGGAATGGACAGTTATGCAGTGCGGGGCTAGGGTGCGACTTAAGGATCGCCCTGGTGGTCGTGATGGTTCTCGATCGTAAAGGGCGCGCGTTCTTCTCCTTATTCTCCGCAGCGAGCGAGAGCATTCGATATTGCACACGGCGACGACGGTCTTCTGCAGCGGACGTAATTCCGAAATACGAGATGGGGGGGGAGACGCCAGGGACAGAGACTAGGGTAGGGGGGTAGTTGTAAAGCCCTATGTCCCCCGAAAGCATGGCAAGCGGGCGCCGCTGGTGGTATGCGCCCGCGCCAGTTTATGAGTTGTCTAAGCCGCGCAAAAGACGCCGTAAAGAGTGATGAACAACCGCTTACAACATAAGCTCGCGTTGCCCCGAAAGGTATCTATATACCTATAGTATACAGCCCCCCCTCTGGGCTTCGAATTCTCAAGGAAGAGGGGGAAAAGGTCGCGCGATAAGGGATGGAGGTGTAGCTTTTTGCGGGGAGTGGGAGGGAATTAGCGTGGAATTCCGGATGCTCGCTGGAGCTGGAGAAGAAGGCATTGAAATTAATGCGCGCTAGATGCGGGGGAGCAGGGAGAACTGAAAAGGATGTTTACGGCGGTGGTAATGCGCGCTCTTATACACGGCGATCGATCGATCGCGGAGTCGGTTCTCGCCACGGGGCGTTTTATTGGCTCTGCTCGACATATAAGCTGGATGCGGTCCAAAGGCGAAATTAACATTTTTAACGGTGTAGAAAAATGCCGCACGAATGATTTGCAGAGGTGTGCATGAAGGTAATGGGGGTTCATGATTGTTGTAATACGAGAATAATATCGTATATACATAGTGTAGTTAATGTATATACAAACGAGTAAACGAGAAATAATCGCGAGCTAACATCATAGACATCTCGTGGGTTATCCTACTGCGGAACAGCAGATTAAAAGCTAGATGTGTAGACGCGCGCGTCATAAATCACGGGGCGACCCGCGGAAAAAGTATTTACGAAACTGCGAGAACGCTCGTCAATCGCGTCTTCGCTTTCATCCTGCGCCCGCAAAAAAACAACCGTAGGTGGTGGTGGTGGTCACTATATACTATACCAGGACACACCGTGTCGTCGAAAAATTCGCCACTGATAGTCCGCCATAAATACGCGGACGTGTTCTCTCTCCTCCTCCTTCCCTCCCCCCACTTCGTGTCATTAATAAGGGTTACTTGCCCGCCCCCTTTATTTTTCTTTATCTCGGCGTTGCACTACTTTCTCTCTCTCGCTCGCGCTTCCCTTTTGTTCGCCGGCGCCGCTGCTGCACACACTCGTGTAAGTATGAAGGAGCCACGCGCGCGCGCGCCTCGGACACCTTTGTGCGCGAGGCGCGCGTTACAAAGACGAATTGCTCCCCGGTGGTGTCTCGCAACTTCCGGGGGAAAACACGCGCGCGCCCTGGCGATCACTCTCCTTCTCGCCCAACGCGTTTTTTCCCTCTCCCTCGCGCGTTCTTTTTGCGCGCGCGTGTCGGGCCTTTATTTCTATCTGTCGGTGGAGGTGGCGAGAGGGGACGGGACGAACGGCGGCTGTCCGTCTTCCCACTAAGTGATCATTGAGGGGACGCTTGATCGAATTGCCACGGTGTTGGGAAGTGGATTGCGATGGGGGAAGGAGAGGAATTTTTTAATAGAATAGTTGCTTTTGGGGGGAGGAGGTGTGAATTATTTCATGATGGAAATCGATTGATTGCTAAGGTATTGGTATAGTTCGAACTGTATTACTTTAAGTACTTAGTTTTTATTTCAATATTAATATAGAGCTCAGGAGCCGTTTGTACAGGGGTGTAGGTACAGTTTTGCTTCCTCCTAGAGCAAGCTTTCTGATAGTAATTTTTTGAGTTGTTGTAAAAACATGTTATAATTGTTTCCCGAGGTATTAGGAATTAAAATACATGATTTTTGAAAAATGTCTGTATGAATGTATATGTGTGTGTGTGTGTGTGTGTGTGTGTGTGTGTGTGTGTGTGTGTGTGTGTGTG
>UCWB01005532.1:0-10296 GCA_900474355.1 Torymus geranii | reverse complement strand
CCTATGTGTATATATATATTTTCGAAAAACGAGTTTCGAAAACTAAACTAGTCGCTATAGCAATTTCGCGACCGCGGCTAATTATGGAGCGAGAGACAGCAGCTGCGCAGAGCTTAAAAAAAAAAAAAAATCGCAGCTCGCGTGATCACTTCCGATGTTGCAACTCGGCCCCGGGAATTCGATCGCGCGGGATGATAAGTAGTGGCGTGCTTTTTAACAGCGAGAAAAATAAAGCTGAAAGCCGTTAATTAGTTATGTTGTACTGTCGAAATATAACCAGACACTTGAGAGAGTGGCGTGCGCGTGTAAATGCGCTGATGCACTGACGAATCGAGCGGTAAAGGAGGAGTTTGAGGTAGTAGTGTATCGTTATAAAGTACTTTCGAGCGAGTAGCGCGCGGATGATCGCCGCGATTTATATCGATCCTGAATTAATCGGTGTGCGCGCTTTTTTTGTTGGAACGAGGCGAGGGGAACGGTAATAATTTGCGGTCATTACACGATCGCGGTCGGCACGCGCTGCTCATCGTCGCAATGAATTGGGGTTGCTCTGCACTTTGCGGTTTTTTCGAATTCCGTATATAAAAGCTTGTTGCCGTGCATTTTTGATAAATAATCGTATATGCGGGGCTTTCGCGTGTTGAACAGTACACCGATTCGTTATATACAGACAAAAAGTTTTGTGCGTGTGCGGATCTATGGTGGATTTTTTATTTCGGCTCTTACTATATATATCCGTTTGAATAGCCATTGTCTGGCGTATTTTACAAGTGTCCGCAAGTTACAAAGTATACTCAATTTCATTGTTGTGTGTGTTTTGCTTTTAAATAATCGGTTCTTGGGAATGTCCGAGGTTAGAGTTCAAAATTCCCCGTCTGAAAGTGGAACAATGCAGCCGCGCCGTTGATACACATAAATTCTTAATTAGCCTTAGAGAATATAAAGCTCGCGAGTGTTTGCCCCACGCGCGCTCGCACTTGAATGGGGATTGTTACATAAAATTTATAACTTCTGTATAAATTATTTTAAAAATGTCCAAACAAACCAACCGACTTATACAAAAAATGCTCCATTATATAGAGAATAATATATACTTTTATTTCGAATGACCATAATAATTATAATATAGACACATTTCGTCTCGGTCAACACGCGAATTCCAAACCTGGCCAAGTCTACACCAATACACACCTGCATGCACCTCCGCATCCAATTTTATTTCCTCCAGCCATACGAACTAAGTCAACGGGCTCGCACGCTCGGCGTCGATAATTATCGCAAACATCTCCCGCCGCCAGCGACGCGCAACCTTGAGTCTAGCGGAACATACAATGGGAGACGAGCAGCAGCAGCAGCTTACTTACTTACTCCACTCGCCTCTATATAACGCTCGAAAAAAAAGCCGTGCCGGCCGGCGGTGTACAAAAACGGACGCAAGGTCGCCCCGCGCAGCCGGAAACGGAATTTCAGCTTTATGTTGTAAAAGGTGGAAATAAAAAAAAACGAGGAATATTATTATCGTCGCGCGGTGTGTGTATATACGTAATTAACAAGCGCGGCAGCAGCGGCAGTGTATTACAACAATGCTCGGGCGAGTGTAAAAATTGCACGTTCGCGCCGACGAGCGACTAGTTACATAAGTGCGAGCGAACTCGTTGAGCGTGTATAATAATGCCGCGAGTGACTGTGTACCGAGGCTGTTGTCGCCGTGCGCGCCGCGGATAGGGGAATTGGAAATTATATTGTGATATCGTGGTGGAATTTTTTTTTTTTTTTCAGTCTGTAAGCGTAGTGTTGTGGACGATTTTTTATGGCAAAGTAGCTTGACCGCGGTGGTTGAGAATTTGTGGAGTACATTGTGCGGTTTATAGCATGTGCTCTTGTGTACATATATAGTTAACGAACGAAAAATACTGCGCGTTACGTAAGGTGTCACACTTTGACCGGCGCTACTCCGCAAACCTACTCTTTATTTATTTATTTAATAGATTCAACGGGCGAATCGCCCAGTTACATAATTAAAAATTCCCAGTGTTACACATATCTAACCAAGAACATAAATATTAACGCCGCTTAGAATACAAACTTAAAACTATAAAATAATCTTAAAATGAAATATAATCTCAAGTTGTTCAAAATTAATTGTTTAGCTAAAGTTTTAAGTGAGTGAATGTTGTTGAGGTTTGTAAGGTATACCTCTTACACAAAAATCTTAAAAAACCTATATACATTCACGCACCTACGTATACAAAATCACGACAATCAATGCCTCCATCACACACACACACCTATCCAACATTTCACATCGAAATCTCCGCATTTTCGCACTCTCGCGTGTTTCTCAAAATTGCATCCTCCTCCTCGTCGTCGGCTCTCTTTACTGCATTCGAAAGTAAGAGAGAAATTCCCGTGCGCCGCGGCTGTCTTTATTTTTCTCGCGCGGGTGCATGCGCTAACTCCTCGTGAAAGTGCGCGCGTTCGCCATTCATAAACGTATATAGCATGACAGGAGAGAGAGAGAGAGCATCGCAGCGTACCCGTTTCTTTGGTGGGGGAGGCCGGAGGTTATAGGTTGTGTACACGTATATACATGTATGCATATATATATATATATACATGCGCGTAAGTACGTGCGGTTGTCGGGTGACTCAGGGTCAGTGCCTTGCGGTTTGTTGTCGTCCCTCATGTGTCGTTGGGATCTCTCGTGTATCGAGAGATACGCTCGATGTAGTTGTATCCGAAGATCGCTAAACAACCTAAAAAAATCATTTTTGTCGTTTTATATTTGTTTCAGAATTCGCTAGTTTACTCCCATCTAACGTACACTATCAAACGAACAATTTCTATGACCCATTAATGCTAAAGTTTTCAAAGCACCGTTATCTCGTCCGGCGATCGGCGTATATAATCGCCACGGCCGCTGCCGACAATAGACACTGAAAATTGAATGCGCCGTGGAAGTGTATATAATCCAGGATACACATACGCAGCGTATATAATATATATCCACGAGTAGTTTTCGGAGAGTCTACTTTCTCTCAGCTCTCGGCGCTTTTCTCAAACCGGCGTCGGCGTAGTGAAAAAAAAAATTTGTAGCGCCGCGGGATATGCTCGCCCGCGCGACAGAATCTCTCAATTGCTGCACACGTGTGTGTGTGTGTGCGTATAGCGAGTCAAAGTTTAACTTTCCAATCGTAGTATCGCGCATTGAATTCCGATTTTTGCTCGATCGTCCTTATATTATATACACCACGGTGTGTTCAATATCGCATATTGCGGGCGCGAGGATAATAAGGCACGCTTTTCATGCCAAATCCGGGAACCGTTTATATATACCTCCGAGTTTTTCATATAATATATAATATTAATAAAAAAGAGGTCGCGTTGGCACAATCCATTTTCTCCCCCGGTTACACGCTTTTCCATTTAGAAGCGCCGTAAATTGGCCAGCTTGCACACACCTCTCGCGCGCGCGCTTGCGATAATATCAATTTTCGCGCCAGCGGCGTCCCGGATGTCGCCGTAAATTCTTTTCAAAAGCAGCGTCCTTGCGCAGAGATGTAATAAAAGAGGGACGCGCGCGAGATCTGAATTCTAAGGATATCTCCTGCGCGCGGATGCTTCTTCTCGGCAGCTTTTCTGTTCCGGCGCGAGTTATAGTTCTCCCGAAATTTCTCAGCGCAGGATTTTCGCGCCGTTGCCCTCGTAAAGTACGACGCCTCTCTCGATCTCTCTGCGCTTTCGTCCGTATCTTTTATATACGTTTGTGAAAAAGCGAACTTTTTTTTTTCTTATTCATCTTGATGGACTATATACGTATATATATGTTTGTGTAAAATGCGCATGTTGTTCCTCGGAAAAGGCAATATAACCAATCGATAGAACAAATAGCAGCTGTGTGTTCCACAACCAATATATATATTATACGACACACGCGTACCGGCAAACTTATTACCCCGTACTATTTGCCCAGACCAATCGAACGCACGCCGCCGTCTCTATTTACCCTTCCGACTCGCTCTCTCTCTCCCGCATTTCCCCTAATTAAGCACTGAAATTTCCCCTCCAAAAAAAAAGACACACACATATACGCGTGTGCACGCCTCGTATCCCCCCTCCGCGCCCGTATATATATCGTTTGATCTCGCTTCCTCCCTCTGTAATCAGCGTGTCGCCGGCGCGTCGCCCACGTAGTCGTCGTCTTGTAGAGATAAATAGATTCGGAATAGCGACGCACAGTCGCCGCGACAATAAGCCAAGGTCTCTCCTCTCTTTCTCAGTTTCTGTGTCTGCTGTCCGCACCGTCTCGAGCGGTTTCTTTCTTTTTTTTTTTTCGCTCGCGTTGGGAACACGACTTGGTAAAAGACGCAAATAGGATTTCTCGACACTTGTCGGTTTTCTCGTACATACAGAGGTCTAATTTGACTTGATGGGGGAGCCGATGGAGATAGGAGATATAGGTGTCATGGGAATTGGTCGTAAAAATCGCGTGGGTCACGGTTGAAGTGATTTAGCGACAATAGTTCTTTTCTTTTTCTTTTTTTTGCGACATTTATAGGTAACGGTACAGTTTACTGGTTTTGTAATTATTATTTCATAAAACCAGTAATTGGTACCGTTAGCCAAACTCTGACAAAAAAAAAAAAACTATACTGTCGCTATAAACAACTTTGAAATTCAATAAAACGAGTTTGCGCGCCTTGTAAATTATCCTTTCGAAATTTATTGAGGAATTCCTGTGCCCCAGTGGTCCGGCCATCATGGTTTACTTTATATATATATTAATAAATCTTCAGATATTCCTCTAAAACAACTGCCACACAAACTATACAATCAAAAGTCGCAATCACATCTCGGCACTCGTCACTCCATAATATCGAATACCTTCTCTTTCTGTTAAAACACGATCTCTTCATCCTTACACACGCCTATTTGCAATACAATCCACCTCAACCTCTCGGACACCGATCGCCCGACTACAACGAAATTCGCGCATTATACATCAGCACACACTCACCCGCGAGTTTAAAGAAAATCTTCATCTCGGTTCCCCCCTTTGTTTGCGCACAACTTGAGCTCGTATACGCGAGGGACCGAAAGAAAGACTTTTCAAGTTTAAGCTCTCCCTCACGTTCGCGCTCGCGAGAGAGTTCAGTGTCAGTGTGTAACACAGTCGCTGCTCGTATATACGCACGCGTGAGTGTTTATGACATAACCACGTCGTCGTGTATATAATAGTGATCGAACGAATATATACAACAGCGAACAGCTGACTTTTGTTTACGCGGTGTAGTGGTGGCGACTAATGACGCGGGTACGATTAGAAACAGAGTAGCGTGTGTGGGCATCTCGGTGGTGGAAAATAAATGCGATGTTTTATTTTTAATGCGCACCCTGCGCTTGACGTATATTCACGTGTGTCTTGTGCCCGTGATGACGTTCGCGACGGATTCATGTAATTCTCGGTCGCTATAGTCTATATATAAGGACGACATATAACGCTCGAACTATTCCTAGCGCGAGTCATCCTTCGCGTTAGGTATATATTTATTCGTGCGCTTCTTTTCACTTCTCTTCTTCGTCGCGTAAAATTCTCGTGATTTTGAAAGAATTCTTCCAAAGCGCGCGGGTATGTGTGTAAACGGCAAAACTGCACTTTATATGCGGCTCGCGGAGTTGTATAAATTTACGTCAATCTATATTATCCGTCCATAATACGTATACCTATACAGAAGTGGCAGATACTACATTTTTATGAAAGTTTTCGGCGAATTTATATATATATATATGAGATTCATTGCAACACGCGCAGCGCATATCGATTTTTATTTTTTCACCCTGCCGCGTCGCATTCGTGCACTGATGGGGCTGGGGGCCGGGTAAAAGTGCATTTTCCTGGCTGCAGCGCCTGCAAGAGAGTTGTACAAGCAAGTATTTCGACTATTTAATTAAAGCCATTCGTTTGGAAGTGCGCGGCGCCAACTTTACTCATTTCGTCCAAACTCGCGCGAGAGCTCGTTTCTCGTTTTTCTTTTTTTTTCGAGTGGGCGCCGGTATAAATAGTGCTGGAGAGCTTCTCTCTTCTGCCGCGGTTGAGTAATTTATCGCCAGACTAAAGCTCTCGTTTACATACATCGTTTAATGAGTAAATCAACGTCGGGATATATAGTTCTATTACGTACTATTAAAGAGCCAGCGATTTATCCAACTAATCCGTTCTAAAACATTTCCCACCCGTGTAAGAAAATCAAAACTATCAACAGTTCTCGCGTCCCCCTAATACGACCAAAAACACGTCTCTCAACTCCGTTTACTCGCATCTCTCCGCATCACACGCACAAACTTCTCTCTCGCAGTATTACACACAACGCCGGCACTATACACTCATTACGACGCGCAGGCGCGCGAACGAATTAGGGGGGAACCGAGGAGAGAAAGATGATCGAAAAATGTCGCCGCACGCTGCTGTGTTGCGCGGCCGCGGAGAGGGAGAGAGAGAGAACCGGACGGAAAAGAGGGAACGAAGGCACGCTACTCGGTGCTCGCGAGGAAGGAAGGAACGAGGAGAAAATCCGAGCGAGCGAGCGAGGGGGACCGTTAACTCTCGACGCGCGTCTCGTGTGCATGCACACACACACACATGCGCACAAAGCCACGCACGCGCGACGTGAACTTGACTTTAGCCGAGACTCGCTTGGTATTGCTCTTGGGCTTGTGTGCTCGCGACAACGGCAATAATGGCTGTTTTTTTTCCTCGCTCGCGGCGTTTATTTCGTACGCGGTAGTTTAGAGCGCATAGGGTGGGGTCTCGTGGTATATACAGTAGGTTATGCGATATTAAAGTTTGCGAGAGAAAGAGGATTGACGGACTTTTGCGAAATGGAATTTCATTTTCTTCTTGTGATGTATTAAAATTTCGGAGCAAGTATGTAGTAGCTCCAAAACGTTGAAATCAGACATTTAAAGGTTAATATAACTGAATTGAGCGTGTCATCCCGAACAAAACGCGTTACCTTCACGCCTCCGAACAAATCCATATAAGAGCCAGCATGCGCGAGGTATATAACACACAGCTTAAAAGACGCAACGATGGCGGACATGCGGGCCGACCCATGCACGTTCATTAATGCGAGAGCGCAAGGCGTCGAGCGCACGCATGCAGGGCACAATATACAAGCCGCGATGCAGGCGGCTCGTTGACCTTGCCAGCGACGCAAGCGTGTGCGCGGCATATGGCCGCAATGCTGACTCGCCGATGGGACGGTCAGTCGGTATGTCTCCGTATGTATAGTCTTGCCTGTCAGCGTTTTCGGGTGGGTATGTTGTTGTATGGCTGTTTTATTGAGCTTTACGTTATTTAATTAGTTGTAAAATGTAGATGGAAAAAAAGTATTTTATTAGTACGTAGTATAGCGTATAAGTATCTCTTCGAACTTTGGGTGTTTATGAATACACTATAATTCGCTATTTACTGGAGCGATAATTAAATTTCATCAACATGAAAGAATATATACCCTAACCAAAATCCACCCTTCGTACACATCACGTATCACGATCATCCCCTTCCTCGACACCAAACCGGAGCACCGTAAACCATCGCATCGAGTAAGTGAATCGAAGAAGCCACTCAATCACTATAGGTGTACGGTACTAATTGAGAACGGCCGATGCAAGATTTCGCAGGCGGCCACATTTTTTTTTCTTTTTCGTTTAGATCGTTTTTCATTCCGAATCGCTCGCGCGCGATTATCGTGAAAGTCGCGGTACGCGCGCGATTCGCCGCGAAATCCGCTGTGTACAGTGAAACGCGCGCGGAAAATTTTACACGAGACTTTTAATGAAATGTCATTTTGTCAATGTATGTATATATGTGGGTATATACTTTTACTTTACGACAATGACAGAGTTTTGTAAAAGTTATGTGCATATATCAGAGGCGGTTAATAGTATATAGGTTGAAGTTCGACGTTGAACTTTTTGTTTTCCGTACCTATACATCGAATGTTGTGACACGTGTTCTGTATAGGCGCGAGCGCGTGCCAAGAATGCATTAATTTATTGGATTTAAACGTGTATCCGACTGTTTCCATTCATTTTCATCATTCCACTTTTTTTTCTTCTTTTCTTTTTCTCACAGATGCGCGTATTTTTAGAACGCTTCCTGTATAAACATCCTATATATATCTTTAAAACTCCGAGAGCCACGAAATCTTGCGGCAGTATCAAACATTCGCAATTATAAACTCTCACCGAAAACAAACAACTCCTCGCGACAATTGACAGCTCGCCAGAGAGTTAACCGCTTCTCTGAGCGCCTCTAATAATAATAACAACCGCGCACGGGCATATATAGGAAGAGGAAAAAAAGAAGAAGAAAAAGGATATGTTAGTGTCTCTCGGCACTCGGCCAGTGGTTTTTCTGTTCCTATAGAACCCCGACGCGACGCTTTTCAGAGCCGAGAGATCGATCGCGGCGCCCCGGATATATGACGGATCGCTGTTTTTAAGCGCGAGCTCGAATCTATAGAGGAGAGGTGAAATATATCGGGAGCAGGGTGCCCAAATTTTCAAAGTCTGTTTTTGACGTATTATATACGGCGCTCAACGCCTTGTTTATACCTATATATACTGTCAAAGTGGTATATAGTCGTGAATCACACTGCCGAACTGTAAAACAATAAGCTATACGAGGGTGATGACGACGGTCGTGTTGTTTACCACAACGCGTTATGTTTGCTCAAACTCACTGTAATACAACCCACCTATCTCTGTATATATCTCTCTCTTTATCTTTCAGCTTCGCTTTTCCGCTGATAATACATCCAGCTGATCCTGTCACATTCTTCAACCATGACCTCACCGTTATCGTTACTCATCCTCTTATATATACCTCTCGAAACATAACGCATACCTCTCTCCTTGCCGCTGTTATTTTTCGCGAAACCTGTTGATGATAATATGCACACAAACATTTGCAATTTAATTTGCGCCTCGGTTTTTGGCGCCGAAGCTAACGCGTCGCTACTTGCCGGCGTAGCGAATACATATATATGTGTATAATCTATAATAGAGAAAGAGAGCTTGACACGATTTTCAGCGCCGACCTTGGCCGCGATGAGCCGCTTGAGATGCTGTAGGTTGGACGAAGAATTAATTTGTTTTTTGGTGTATGAACAATTTTTAGTTTGTATATATACTTGCCAGGGTTTGGTGAATGTTTCAGGGAGGTTATCAAACGTTTCTTTTGACATATGTTTTTTTTTGTCTTGATGCGATATTGATGAGAGTGGTTGTTAAATAGTCATGTCAACACCGCATGACATAGTTTCCCCGTTTGGGACGTTAACAACGCGTATAATATACAGAGTATATAACAATGTCACTTTATATTTACATGCAAATGCCGCATTCGCACGGTTAATTTATTACGACCGTTTAGACGTTTACTACGCGCGCGTGCGCACACGTTATTATACCATTATACACAAGTACACAAACGTCACTTCTGAGTGGTAAATGAAAACTCGCGCCTATATGGAAAATCTGTAATATAGTGAAATGTACATAACCTACTCCTCGATTTATTATCTATCCCCGTAAAAATACTTACACGCGCGAACAAATTGAGTTGTAAACGCGCCTATAGACATCACACACCTATATAGCGTATAACGTGTACGCGTCATTAGTCGTGAAATATTCGTATGATTATGTAATTTTCTGGCACTGTGTATACTAATAGCGCTTTTCTCTTTTTTCTTTGTTACAGGTAAGTGTCCGTCAGCCGATCGGCCTCACGAGCACACACACAGGCCCCCAGCGGGTAATTTATCATCAATAAAACTCGCTCTCTACCTCAACTATAATATTTCCTATATATATAAACGCGCTATTTTCTTACGTATATTATAAGAGTCTTAATAAGCCTCTAGTTGTTCTTGCGTCTTTCGTCTCTCGCAGTTTTATCTACCGCTTCGAGTATATCGCGCGCGTCGACGAGTCGCGTTTTTACGAGGGTCTCGAGAAAAATGTTTACATACGGATTCGAGAGACGTTTTAAAGGGATTAGTTAATTTTTCGCCTTATCGCGCGGGTATCTCGGGCCTTAAATTGTGCGGGAAAAAGTCTTTCAGTCTTATATTGTCGTTCCGAATTTTCAAGCCTTGAATTTTACATTATAGGTACGTATAGGTTCATAAATATGTCTTTAATGAGAGATTCGCGCAATTTTGGGTCATTATTTTAAATATGGTTATGGTTAAATGTTAGAACACGCAATAACAGAGATCTATACGT
>UCWB01005531.1:0-10306 GCA_900474355.1 Torymus geranii | reverse complement strand
CTATGTGTTGAATTACAATTAGTATCCTGCCAGTTGCAGAGTGGCTCTAAAACATGCCTCTTTCCTACAAGCTATCAAACTTCTATTTACGTACATAGTAAAACCCAAGAAAAGATTTTTTGTTTTTTGTACAATAACATTTTTAAACATCCTCAAAGGAAATACATATTTTTGGACTTTTAGATAGATGTAACCCTTTACATGCATTGATACCATTAATATGTGATTTCTATTACTTTAGGATAGACCTGATTTGATAGGCAGTGTAAAAAAACGCATCAAGTTACGTGAGAGACTGAAATGTAAAAGTTTTAAGTGGTATTTGGATAATATTTATCCTGAAAAATTCATACCAGATGAAAACGTTTTAGCATTTGGTAGAGTGAGAGTAGAAAAAAGTAATTTATGTTTGGATAATTTACAAAATGATGAAGAAAAACCATACAATTTAGGAGTGTATATGTGTCATTCGCAACTGTATCCAAGTCAGGTATTAACTATACTTTTGTAATTGAGTGAAAAATACAAATTAATTGTAGAAAACTTAAAGATTTAGTTTTAAATTATTAAAGTAAGGTTGTAAACTGTTTGTTATTGATTTTAGTATTTTTCACTCAGTAAAGTTGGAGAATTGAGAAGGGAAGATACTTGCGCAACTGTAGTTGAAGATGAGCATACAAAGGATGTTTTTAAAGTTAGTATGAAACCTTGCGACGAAATTGAAAATGACAAAGAATGGATGTTGACTGAGGTATACATTGCAAATCCAATGTAAAATATTAATCACAAATTTAAAAAATATAGCTCGTTACTAAATTAAATTATTTATTACTTAGGAAGGCAAAATTTTACATTTAAGGACTGGATTATGTCTCGATACTACAGGTGTTCATAGTAAAGAAGATGTTATAGCAGCTGCCTGTTCAAATTCTCCAGATCAATTTTGGCAGTTTGATTTTTATGGTGATAAAATCAATCCAAGATAGAATCTAATTTATTGTTGCACAATTTATTGTTTAATAAGCAGCTCAAATACTTGATATTTTTATATTAAATATACTAATGGTTATTTATTTTTTTATTATAAATTAGAAAACTGTTAAAATATTAAACTTTTTATAGAAAAACGAAACTTTTTATAATGATGAAGATGTAACATAATTGTTCAAGCTAACTAAGTGTGTATGAAATGATAGATCATATAAACACTGAATTGTTATTTTTTAATATTTATTATTAAACGTTTATATATATAAATTTACCTAAAGTAATGTCTCTTCACTTCTAATATATTCTCCTATATCAGCTTGATGAAAACAAATTGCCGTCATTGGATCTGCATTTTTGCAATCAACTGTACTTTTTGCAGCAACTCCAAAGCCCTTAAAATATTTAATAAACCTAATTCAAAATTGAAATGCAAAAAATACTACTTAAAAACTTACAACCTAAATACCTTTCTATTATTTGAACGGTTTAATACTTTGGTTATTTATTAATATTTTTTCTATGCAGTAGATGTAGAATTGCATTATATTGAAAAGTACTCTATTGTATTAATCAAAATGGAAATTTAAAAAAAAATAAGTTTTGAATATTTACCAAAGGCAGGTCATTCATTGAATACACTACAACTCCTTGATATTGTGAAGTGTTATCAGTTATTCTTCCCAAACCAGCTTTATTTACATGATTACCATATAAAAACTGTTGTTCTGCAGAAGATTTAAGCCATATTTTATGCTAAAAATATAATAAACTATTAAGTATTGAAAGAACAAAATATTTAAATATTGCAATAAATATTATTACTTGTGCATAAGGTGCCAGATAATGAAGGGCAGTTATGTGTAATCGGAATTTTCCAGACTTTGTAAATTTGCCGATGCACGTGCCAACGCTCATTAAATTTTCAGGCGATACTGTGTTTGCTAATGCTAAAATCTTCTCTGATACATAATATATTCTATCTTTCTTTTCTCGAAAACAATATGTTCCGTCTGGTCTGTCAATGAGATATTTAACGTTATCTCCAATGCTGAAAACATAAAGATAATTGTACTAAAAATAATTATTATTATTTGAAATATGAAACACATTTGTAATTTTAATAATCAAACGAAAATATGTAAACATAACCTAAACGGTTCCGTCAACTTACTATTTTGTCAACTTCTCGAAGACGAGTTTTGTCCTTTCTTCTGATAATCGCTTCATTGTGTATTTTAATTAGCGTTCACGTAATGCGTTCTCGCATAAGTCGCAATGAAACAATAAAAAAGTGCGGAAAATCAGTTGCTGAGAATAAACACGTGAGAAAGAAGAGCCGCAGCGGTGTCGGGCATTGCACGTTTTGAAGTTCGAGAGCAACACGCGCGCAGCGGCCTGTGGCAGCCTAAGAAACAGCACTTGTTCGGTTGTTCCTTTGTCTTGTGCCAGTCTGCCAGTAAAACATCAAGCTTGTCAGTCTATTGTAGACACAGCCTGGCTCTGGCTCAAGCTGAGGTAGTGAGGTGCTGAGGAAAATATGACGAAGCTCGCGCCCTCTTGCCAGTTGCCATGTGCCATCCCATTATCTGCATTTTTCTCCCACCTTCCACGCTCGATATATCGTCTGCTCCAATGCCAATCTCTCCATCATCGACGGCGTGCGCGAAGGAATTCGATATAGATTATTATGTCGACTTAAGGACCGCGCGGAATCTCATCAGTGTCCGTAGTCGGGTAGAGTAATAAGCCTATTGCTCTCTCGATGACATTCCAAGAAGGAGACTTATTTCCCCGCTTCGAAAATCATAAAAATAAAAGAGATGACTCCTGTCTCGAGCCTCTCGATAAAAGCGGATTCTGCGCGGTTGCTGCGTCGTCGCCCTTCCCGTTCACGCCCTTCTGGTTGGTATTGTCAGCGCATGCAGGGCGGAGGCTTGAGAAAGGTCTCTGCGCAGCGCGCACTCGACGTCACCGCTGTTATATATATCGGCGCAACACGTAGATTCTCTCCTCCTACACCTCGCGGCGCACCGCCTTTCGCTTGCGTATAATATTATACATATATATACATGTATATAAGTGTAGCTCCATCCTTGTCGCAAAATCGATTGGTGTTTACTGCCAGCGGAGCAGAGTTTGTTGCGTCTTGTTTGTGAGCGGGAGCGCTATGAGCGAGCGAATGTCGCGTTCTTGCTGACAGTCTCGAAGGAGCCGCTCGATCGCGATCACCTGTTGATTTTCCGCGCTCCGTCGCTGGTGCTGGTAACTGCTTTACTATACTGCTGCTTGTTGCTCTGATAGTGAGGAGGAAAGGAGCGGGCTCTATAGACCGCCAACACATGCAGGTAAACGGGCACACGGCTTTTCATTGCATGTTCTGTTTTCAAAGTAGTTGGCGATGTAACGTACCGGTTGACGCTCTGTTATGAACTTACGCGTAATCCTTAGACGAGGCGTCCTTTCATGACACATATTTACAACCGCTGCGAGGCAAAAGTCGTACCCATGTTACTAATTACAATGGATTGACAATACCACCTGTTACTCCGATCATTTTTTTCTTATGTGAATTTCTTCATTGTCCCACTGTACACAATGTACCCAAAAGCATATAACTGTTTGAATTCGTTACACTTTTGCAATCGAGTTTTTTTGTCTTTATACTTACTTGTTTTTGCTTCTCAAGCGCGATAAAACTAAATTAAACGCCCATATTACGCGCTTTTCTTAAGTTGCGCAAATTGCATGATTCATGTAATTATATGAATTGAAGCAAAAGTAAGGATATTTGATTCAATATTTATAGAGAATTTTAATTTAAGTAGAATGATGCACTGCACGAATTGTAAATAATTTTTATGTTATGCAGCTTTTTAGCATCCATATACTACATCATTCCATATGTCTAACGATTATCCATATGAATATCAAATATGTGCAGGTAATATCAAAATGTTTGTTAATATTCCACATATTAACAATAGATTATAATGCTATATAGTGATCTCTCTTCCATACTTAGCATTCCTTATTTATAATTAATTATATAAGTTTTAAGTAATTTATATTTTACATTATACATTATTACATCTGAAAATTGTCAAATATTTTTTAATACTCTCATTAATTATTTAGACATGGATCAAATAGGCGAACCATCTCAAAAACAAAGACTTGAAGGTTTTACTCCACTTTTTTACTTAACTGAAGGAATTGGTATACTCTTAGTAATACTAGTTTCAGTATGGTGTATTCATTTTCGTGGTGGTTTTGGATGGACATCTAATCCAGGTTTAGAGTTCAATTGGCACCCCTTTCTTATGACTTTTGGTCTTGTCTTCTTATACGGCAATGGTAATAAAACAGTTTTATATTTAAATAATAAATAATAATAAACTAACTTTCAATTATAAAAATTTTTCATTTTTCTTATTTTTTTTTATTTACAGGCATGTTAATATACAGATCTCAGAGAACAGTACGTAAAAGACGTCTAAAATTGCTCCATGCTGGAATCATGATTTTCTCTGTTTTATTCACAATAATTGCTCTAATAGCTGTCTTTGATAGTCACAATTTAGCCACATCTGGACCTATTCCAAATATGTACTCGTTACATAGTTGGGTTGGATTGACTACAGTTATACTATTCTGCTGTCAAGTATGTTTAAAATATATAAAAAAAATTCTAAATTATAAAGTAAAATATTTATACAAATATTCTCAATTTATATGTACTGATAAAATTTTACTTTGCACTTACAGTGGGTGGCAGGTCTTATTTCATTTCTTTATCCCTTGATACAACCACCATTACGTGCTGCATACTTACCAATACATGTATATTTTGGTGTAGCTGCTTTTATTGGAGCAATAGCCTCATGTTTAATGGGTCTAACTGAGAAAGCAATTTGGAGTTTAGACAAGTAAGTAGAATGTGCATTATAAAGATAATAAAATCTCTTATCTATTCTTACTATTAGAAAGATTTATTTCTTGGTAGAAATTTTCTGTTTACTTTAATATTAATAATAGTCTTAAATTTAATAATAGTCATCATTTTTGTATAGAATAATATTCCTAAGTAATATTAACTCACTACCATTATTCAATAGTAGTTTACAAGTGGGAATTAGAGTGAACATTACTTTTCGTCATAAGTGTCCGTAAAGTTGTATTTTTCTTTACATATAGAAGTAAATTAAGCGTGTACTTTATAGAATTGTGTGACAATAACGTACATTTGTTGGAAAAGAATAACTTATTTCTTGTTTACAGAGAATACAGCAATTTTGCACCTGAAGGTACTCTTGTTAATGTCATTGGTCTTACATTTATTGTTTTTGGTGGTTTAACTGTGTATTTAGTATCACAAGAGAGATATAAAAGACTTCCAAGACCTGAAGATGATGTTCTACTAACTGGAAGAAATGAGTAAAATTTGGTCCAGGAGAAGTAATTTACTGACAAAATAAAATATCAAATGGAATTATAAGAAGATTATACTTTTTCTGCAAACGGTGCTTCAAAGTTTAATAGATGTATATTTAATTAATTAGATTACATAATGCTAACTACTCACATTTATTTTCAAGTATTACATTCAAAAATATACAATACTATGGATGAATACAAACAAGATATTTTCATATTTTAAATATTTACAATTTTCAAATTATGTCAAAGTGTTATTAGTTGTACAACTGTGACTGTTATATTTAGAACTTTTAATTTTATAGTAGAGTTGTACATAACATGCATTTTAATTATAGTTTTCAAACAAACATTAATAGCTATACAAGTAACTTAAACAAAGGTGCTTAAATAATGGTGTCTATTTTACAATCATCCTTTATGCGTACAAAGTCCAAAGAAAGTGAAAGTATATACATAAAAGATAATTAATACATTAAATAGACTATAAATTTGCAACAAAACTTTATAGCTAATTTTTACTGTATTTTCATTTTTATAATCAATTATAATTTGTGTGTTTTGCACAAATGCGTGATAAAATATGCTGTATTACAACGACGATTTGTTTTATTTTAAAGAATAACACGTGTAAAATTTTGTAATAATGAATATTATTTTGAATAATATATTATTTATAACACAAAGAAATTTTGCATATTTATTTATTACCTTATCAATGAAAATTGACTTTGCTTTTCATATTAATAATAATTTGTTTTTTTATTTGTAGTTCTTTAATTAATTTTTTTAAACGAAAATCATGCATTATAGAAATTTTTAAATGAATTCATTTCTAAACATATAATATTAAGTACTTAGCCTTTCTTGTATTCAGAATACAGTCAAATTTTATTTTATTTATAACGAATTTCAAATCCAAGTTGACTATCTTTTATATATGTTTTACGAAAATTATTAAAACCAATGTGTTTTTATTGACATTTGATGTCATTCATTATATTTCATTTGTCGTCTTCTGAAATAAAAATTAAAAAACGACGGTATTCTTATGTTAAGAAGGATGACATACTTATATCTTTTGCAAAGAATATTAGATAGTTGTTTTTATACACAAGTTATACTTATAGCATATTTTCCAATCATAAGAATGATCGTGCTAAAGGCATTTCACAATTTAAATTAAAACTCCCCCTATTACAAATTTCGAACCAAATTTTTTAAATAATTATAATTTTTTTAAATAATTTGATAGCATAAAATGTATATGTATTTAAAATTATATTTCTTCAAAGATAATTAAGTAATAAATATTGAAAACTATATGAATTAATTGCTTTTTATTATTTCTTTCCCTGGTGCCAATCGAAAATGCATATGCATATGTGAAAAATTTACTTATACTATACTAAATCCTATTACTAAGGAAACGAATGTTAATGTAGATAAATATAAATAATTATAAAAATGGTTCAATTTGCGATATTTACTTGTATTTATTTACATTTATAATATACATTTTTTGAAATTTGTTTATATACATTTTCCATTTGAGTCGACGTTTACATAATAGCAGGTCTACACTATATTAGATTAATAAAGTGAATTTTGTAAAATCTCATGCCTCTTTTTTTTCTTAAATTTTTACTTTAAAGTTAATGACATATATGTAAATAAGAATCACCATATGTTAACAAAGTTAATTTACCTATGTGGAATATCGTAAATAAATGCTTTGGTGCGACAAGAAACTATATATGAATATAAATATGTTGGTATTTACTGTATATTTGAAAACTGTCCTGATGAAATTAACGTCCAAAGTATGTTTATATAATTTAGAATATATATTCCATCGTTGTAGTACAGTAATTCCAGTCCATCTAAGCTCCTAAATAAGCCACATAACGTATTTTTCCTGTGATTGAAGTAAAGCATTATAAACAAAATGAAGTTTAAATATCGTGAACCTCGTTTAAAACATTTAATTGGTAAATAATTTTTCGGTCAATATATATTTTTGCCTACTTTTACCCACAATATCTTCTATTTATTTGAAACTATGATTATATTATTATTCAAAAGGTTGAGATTATGGAGAAATTGAAATTCATAAATTCTATTAGTTCGACTTGAAATAAGAGATTTGGTAATTTTTTTGCAATGTTTAAATTTTGAATAATTCATTCTAGAACTTGATGAAACTCCCGAGAACGAGAACGAAGTAGACGATCGGGGCAAGGAATTATCGATGAAGATTACAGTTCGTCTTCTACCTATAATCGATTACACTCAATGCAATATTCATACATTTTTTAATAGGGTGAAAAGTGAAATTTTCGTTTCTGACAAAAATACCAATCAAGATACTCGACAATCAAATCAGTTAAAAATTGAGTGGCAGTAAGTATACTTATGTTATTAAACAAAAATAGAAAAGAATGTTTAAAATATCGGCATAAAATAATAATAATTTCACCCACAGTTATACTTTATAATATTTATGTTCTGAACGTCAATCTAATTATCCGAAAATTATATTAAAAATCACCTATTTCAGACATAGATTTACACATAGAGTTCAAATGTATACAGGGGACATGGAGGATGTTTTCAATGTTTGTGACACAGCCGCTAAGATAATAGATGATAGAACAAATATTAAAAATAAACGAGTGCATAGGAACTATGCAGATCTACATATGCATCCAGAAATGATGGAAAATGTACCGAAAAATTTTCTTGACAACTGGATTGTAGTCCCGTATCCAAAAGGAAAAAGAACTATTTTAGTCTCTCATAAGGTACTTTATTTAATATAAATAAATATTGTGTTTTAATTTTGATTATATTTGTAGTCGCAGTGTAATTGAATCTATTTTAAAACAAAGTTGTACACGGTTATAAATACTGATAATTCTCCACTGCTACAATATTATTGTAATAACTTTTACCAGAATTATTTGGTAAAAAAATTGTACGTTTGCCTTTCGCGAAACCCGACCCTACCTATAGTTCAAAATATTCAAATGTATTTCATCTGGAAATCAATATAGAATCCATATTAAAAGCAGTCCCAAGAAAACTTCATATGGAAATCCATATGAAATTATTTATAGAAATCTTTATAGAAATTTATATTTCATATGGATTACACATAAATTTTTCTATGAACATTTTTAAATGTGTTTCTTATGGATTTCTATATATGAAGTTTTGGAATCTATTTTGATGGATTCGGTATGGATTCTATATTGATTTCTATCTGAAATCGATGTAGATAATTTAATCGGGTATTGGCGTGGTACTTTACATAAACGCGATCAAAAGAATACTAACTTTACATGGAGAAAAATATTTATTCTACACAAAAATAGTATTCCCAGAGTGTTCCTGTTTATTTCAGCAACTATAGACTTTTTTAGACATACTTATTGCTAAACCATCCTAAATGAACTGCCAGAATACGTATATATCTATGTTACCGATCATTTTGGTTGAGAAGTACCAATATTATTCTTTTTTGATTGCACTAATAGTATTAGGTATAAGCAACATTATTACTAGTCACAATATTTTATCTACTACTGTGCGTGAAGTGGAATTTTTAAAATTGTTTTCCGTACGTAAAGTGACACTTCACGCACATGGTGCGATGAAAAAAAAGGCCTACTTCACGCACAGAGCATTAGATAAAACAGCATTTGTTGTCATACACTAATTAATTCCGCCTGACGTTGAAAATTTGTTTACGTTCTTTTTAAACTGATTACGTTCCAGGAGTTTTGTCAGCTTCTTAGCAAACAATACGTTATATTACTCAGTTTAAAGTCCTCTTTTAAACCGTACATCATTTTTTTAAACAAATAAATAAATAAAAAAGTGCATAAGATATATGCAGCTAAAAAAGTCATTAAATATATAATATATATATATATTTTGGTTGAAATTTTATACGGTGATAGAGGCTGTAAATCAAAGCATATGACTATTATTCCCACAGAGCGAAATAAATTAAACTAAATACAACAATTTTTACAATTTTTACAATTGTATAGTCCATGGAGAATCCATTGGAGAATCGATTTCTGGTACCTAAGAATGAAGCTAGCGTGCATATTCCATCTCCTAGGCCCTTTTTCTTGAGATATAGGCAATCTCATCTACTCAAATATCCTCTATTTCGTTAATTAAAAATGGTGTCTTCTATTCACTGTCACATTGCAAGTATTTAAGCTAAAATTTAAGCCCTTATTTGTTAAAAAATTTTGATTTTTCAGGGAATTATAAGCAATCAAAAATAACCTAAGGAAATAGTTACAAATTTGTCTTCATTTTTAGCAGTTAAATGAGTTGTATTTTTAACTATTTCCTTAGGCTTTTTTTGATCGCTTATAATTCCCTGAAAAGTCAATATTTTTTAACAAATAAGGGCTTAAATTTTTAGCTTTTAACTACTGTCTACTTTTATAATTCTTTTTCCTCGTTTTCGTATCTTAAATACTTGCAATGTGACAGTCAGTAGAAGAGACATCATTTTTAACAAAATAGAGGAGATTTGAGATGAGATTGCCCATATCTCAAGAAAAAGGGCCTATGAGATGGAATTAGGTGAATTAGGCACACTAATGGGATTCATTTTTAGATACCAGAAATCGACTCTCCAATGCCCGCGAAAATCCGTTTCCCATAGGGTGTGCACTAGCTCTCGTTCGTTGTGCAAGAACTCACGTAAGATTTTAAATGCAGACTTATAAAAAAACTTATTTTACAATTTAGAAGGAATAATAAAAGGTCCCATGTGAAAATAATATCAATCAACGATCTCATATGAGATCTCATATATAGTTCTCATAAGAGATCTCAATACGAATTTCAGACA
>UCWB01005530.1:0-10306 GCA_900474355.1 Torymus geranii | reverse complement strand
CCAAGTATTAGTTTAAAAAAAAAGTTGGTGAGCGAGTATTTACAAACGAGTAAAAAATTGAGTAAAACAAAGTAGAAAAGTATCCGTGTTTACTTCCACGCAATCATTTGCAATTTCGTTCTGGTAAGTTTTATTTCATTTGTTTTTTAGTTTGGCGATCCTAATTTTCAATTACTAACTCTAACACCACTAATTCTCTACACTTCTATCTTCATCTCCACGATAAAATAAGTAAATAAGAGCAGAATGGAAACGTGTGTGATTTTCACCGTTGGTAAAATGAAACAAAAAAATTGCTGTGTCGGCTTAATCGAATGCTCATATCTGCATGTGTCTAGTTGTACAAAATAAATAAAGAAAAAACGTAAATGAGTGAAAAAAAGTTACACTGCTCTAAAAATGAATCCTGTATCATAAGAACGATTTGTATAATCGAATAAAAGAGCGAGTGGATTCGTTAGGAAAATGAATAATAAAAAAAACTGTTTGACTTTTTAACTCATGTTGAGTTTTATTGCTCGAGTGAAAGCGCTTTGTTGCGGAAGGTTCATGCGCGTGTGCGGCGCTCCGCTTTGACAAATTCGCGAGCGCGAGGGGAAACACTGCATTATACCGAGGTCGACGAGGCCCGAGGATCGCTTTTGGACGAAAGAACGCGGAGCAAACGAGGATGAGTGAATTAGTAAGGGGGCGACTGTGTCGGAAAAAGCCACTGAATACGCAAGAGTTATATTGTAAATAGTCGAAAGTCTTCGCGTGGATTAACGAGTGCGGTTCTCTTTTGTATGACACGAGTATCGTATTTTTTTACATACACGGATGCTTTGTTATTCGACGGTTCTTTGGTGAATGGGGAAAGGGAAAATGAAGCGTAGGCGCGTATTTCATTGTGTTTGATTTTCAAAGAAAGACAAGACGCAGAGAGTGATGTATAATCGTGTGAGTGAGTGAGACTGAATTCGGAGCCGTTCCACAGGCGATCCCTTCGTCGCTAACGCTCGTGATTGTTCTAGATTGATATATGAGCATTACTATGTCTACATTCCTTTAACGAATCTACCACTATTACTTTACGAAGCTATCTGTATATACAAATTTTATATTCCTGCGAAAAATAAGAAAAAAATAAAATAAATAAAAAGAAAAACATGTCAAAACATCTTTGCAATTCATTGACTTTGTAGTGACAAGCTCATTTGTTGTAAATAAACATAATTTTCGAATTTTTCAATAAAAAATTTTAAAAATCACTAATACGTATGTTATTTTCTTTTGTACTAACACTGCATGGTTCCTTACTATAGGTACGTCTCTTTTTTCCTTCAACTTCAGTTTTACACTCCATTATGTTTTTATACGTTATATTGCAATACCATAACACAATAATAAAAATAACAACAAAAACTAACTATTAACAAAGTATTTAAAATGTATATAATTAAAGAATTAGATAAGTTATTTCAAAATTCCTGATTAATTCATAATCCATATTTGCTTTTTGTTATTTTTTATTTCGATAATAAAAGTTATTTACAGTATTTATTAAATACTACAATCTTTATTATCCATTTTTTTAAAGTACATAGTAAATCGTACAAAATGTATGAATCACTCATTTTTGTCTACTTTTTTGTAACAAATTACAATTTATAACAACGAATCAAATCTACAAGAATCTTAATGTTAACACCAAAGAAGACAAGACCAGCAGCCCAAATATAATAAAAGGAGTTGAATCCTTTAAATTCTAATAGGTAGGCAGCAAATAACCACAGGCTTTGACTCATTATCCAAGCAGCCAGCAGTACAACTGTCCTTGTAATACTTATTTTTAAGTATGGCAAACAAATTGGAAGTAACGACAAAAACCAGAAAAAGTATTGAGATGTCATGACTGGATTGAATGTGACCATTGTGATAGCTTGAGTGAAAAATGCAAATGGTAACTGCTCCTTTGTTGAATAGCGAAATGCTAAAGTGATCAATATAAAAATTTGTGGTAATATTGTTAAGAACTTTTGTATAAAAGCAGCTCCTCCATTTGCTGAAAGATAAAGCATGTAAAAGAATACAGAAAAATTATGCCTAACATCTTTTCTGAACAAATGATAAATAAGACTCTCATCTAAAAATCTTTTTCCATAAAATGCATAACATAAAGTTGTTAAATCAAATAAAGCTAATGCGCATGGCACCACCAACTTCATCTGTCTTCGATTGGGTATGAATGAATTCTTTTCTTGTAGATAAAGATACATAACCAGACTAAATGCAACAGGATAAAGTCTGAAATGTATTGATAAGGCATGAACTATACCAGCCATAATTAGTTTGTCATTTTGTAATAAATACAAAGTCCATAAAACTAGATACACAGCCACAGAATCTGCATTTCCTCTTGTCGATATGACTATAGCCAGAGGATTGTACAACCACAAGAGTGCACAAAGGTTAGCAGTTTGTTGCTTGAAATTTTGACATAAAAGAATTTTTCTCATTATTTTGGCAACCAATATGTCTACTAATGAGAAAAAAACCTTCCCACAATCTTGGTGTAAATATACATTTGGTACCATTAGCATAGCTAATAATGGTGTGTACCTATAAGTATGCCGTTCATAAGGTGATCCACCTTTAGTTATATATCGAGCTGCATCGGTATATACTTTATAATCAACATCAGTATAAGGTACCTTAAAGTATTTATCGTGATAGTTTGCATATGTTATAAGAAGAAGCCTTTCTATGAAAGCAATTGCACAATGTAATTGGAAGGAAATCATTGTGTTAGATTGTATTATTTTCTTCTTTGGCATAGATTTGCTATTTTTGTTACTAAGTGTAGTATGCTTTGTCATTTTGAAAATTTATGAAATTAATTTTATAGTTTTATTTTATTTTGTGCTGCTGCTTTTACAAGACAAGCTTTAAATTTATCAAATTCTTGTTTACAATCATTCTTCTGCAAATCTGATTTACTCAAAACACATGCTGCATACTGCGAAGCTGATTCTCGACACTGTAATACTAATGCTGGGTATTTTCTCAACCTTTCTCTAGCACTTTTTACTGCATCCATCTTTTAGTATACTGATACTGGTATTTATTTGTCAACTACTTTAAAAGAACCTAAAGTTGTCTTCAAATCTTTAAAATCATCATCAGTATGAGTAGCACTGTAAATCATTGGTGCCCATGTCATTGAACACCCGATAACCGTTCCAATCACCATAAAATATACAGGATAACGTTGCAGCAAGGATCTCTTTCCTAAAAATTTTCTTTTCGGGTCCATTATTTATTTTACAGCTTTTTTCTGGAACATACAATTATGGTATTGTAGTACTAGAAACTTGAGTTCAATACTAAAATATTTCTAATTTCATCTTTGAAGTTTCTATAAAATTCTAATGCAGTTAGAATTAATAAATTATTCTGCAGCTTAACTTTTAATAATAGAAGTAATGGCTATGAATTTTCTTGCATAAAATAGTATATTACGACACAAGGTTGATAAACATGTGATCTGAGGCTTTCTTTTTTACTGGCCATGGTCTGTATACCATTTTTCTGCTCGACGGCGCCGGAAAGCGGCAACTTCGTTTCGCGCAGCGGCCAGAAAGTTGGTGCTTTCTGGCCGGAGGGCAGAAAAATATTTTAAAAGTGCTGATAGAAAAAGTAATGAAATAATACTAAATAAATAAAACTTACATAATCCACAGTATTGTGCTCATATGGTTTCGAAATGTCAATTCCTTCACAAACAAGAGAAACAGAAGAGTTTTTTATACAACACTGTCTCAATTCTTCGACAACACCTTCGCATTTAGATGGCTGATACACATTATCTACGTATATTAAAGTCATTTATTACTGGAACACAACATTTTAGGTTACCTTTACAAGAAGTTGGGAAAACTAACCTTTCAGGCACGTTTGTAGTTTACATGCTAGTTTTTTGCAAGGATCAAAAGTTTTCATCAATATACCTGAAAAAGTAAATGAATATTAATTTATGGATTAAATAAATATCTAAGAAGCCGCATACTTATATCACACGACGTAGTGTGACCGAGGAGCGATGACTAAGTGACTATATATATAAGTTGATGTAAAGATAACTCTATTTAATTTCAGGGCCGGTATTATAGAACATAAGGTAACCTACCATTGCTTTCTACTCATAAGATAACGTAGAAAACTAACTTGTGAGTGCTGAAAAGGTAATACACCAACAAACGGGCATATAGTTTAGCACTGACCTACTGTTAATAACAAACCAATACCATCACCTTGATGATAAAGAATTTTGGGGAGCTATACGTGGTAAGATAGATTTCTGTAATTTTTATTTAATTCATCATTTTAGTTACCTATAATATTTTTCCAGATACTGTTCTACAGCAAACTTCTTTACTGATTGAAGCTATTTCCTTATAATGTGTTTCTGATGTTTGATAATTTTAGAATTTTCAATGCTATATAATAATTCATTAATCAAATTGACTTTTTGGATAGGAAATTAATTCTGTATATAATCGATAAATTAGTTTAGTATATAGGTAACATTTTTTTATGTAAATAATAAATAATTTCATTCATACAGTATTCTCTATATATTTGGACTCGGACAACTTTGTATTGTTTATGAATAAATCTAGGGCATATTGTTATGTTGTCAATCTATCAGAAGCAATAATAAATTAATTTATTCAACAATAAATATACGAAATAAATAGTATAAATTATATAATAACTTAATTTTTTTAGTGTGTGGTGTTTCTTTCGTAAATGTGTTGTATTTATAATTTTTTGGTAAGTATTATATAAACATCCTCAATACAATTATCAAATAAAATTAACTGTAGGATTACTTTTAAACAATTCAGTCCTGAATTATGTAATACCATATTTAATTATTGGTATATATGGAATTTTGTTGTTGTATTATCTGAATTCAATTAGTGCAATATAATATTTTGAGTTATAAAAACAGTCTATTAAAAAAAATATTAATAAATAAAAGTTCTAGTTAAATAATTTCAAGTGCTGCAAAGGGTAGTATAAAAACACAAAGTAAAAAGCCCCAGAATCCATAACTTTACCGAGAGAAATTACAAAAGTTTCGGAACGAAAATCTTTAAAGAAAACAGGCTGTTTTTCGAACTAAAAAAACTTCTGATTCAATTACAAGCTTTCTCAAAATTTTTTACGGGATTTTAATCCGCAAGTGTACCATTGTCGTGTGAGTCCTCTCAAAACCCCCCCCGCCCCTTCCCTATATACTTATACCCTAACACAGCAAGCGCGAATTCGTTCGTCGCTTCGAATTTCAATCCGCAACCTCTCGCTCCACTTTTCTCTTTCCTCTTATAAAGCCGTACTTATGGAAGCCGAAACGTATCGTCGTCGAAATCTTGAGAAAATATTTTTCTTTTCCCTCGCCGCCTCAAAGATTCGATCTTGCTTCTATGCTACTTTCCTTGCCATAGAGCATGAGTGAGAGAATCGCATCGCTTCAGCCCGCAATAGGGAAAAGCCCCTCTGCAGCTCTATACGTGCGTGTGCGGGAATGCGCGCGCGAGAAAGAGAACGCCTTCCTTTGTTGCGAGCCGCTTCGTCGTTGTCGTCCCCGTCAACCGAAAAGTTTTTACCTGCCAGGCCGAATCTCTCGCGCTCGCGCTGTGTCGAAAAGGAGCGCGCGCACGCCTTTGTCCCGTGCGCGCGCGCGCTGGCAAGATAGGAAATGAATGGCTCGTCGTTACTCCAGAACGGGAGTGAGACGAAGGGGCAGGGGGAGAGAGGACGATGCTGAACGTCTGCCCCCACCTCCGACTGCAGCAGGAGCAGCAGCGCGGCTGGCAGCACCTCGCCATGATCGTCCTTTCTCCCCTCCACTCTGCCCTGCAGTCGCGCGCGCGCGACAACCCCGGCGTGCTTGTACGATGGCGCACTCTACCGCTGCTCCGGAGTACTTCCCTGTAGTCCCCACCATGTCACCCGCGACGGCGGCTCGAACGGCGGCGGTGGCGGCGAGAGGGTGAGCAGGCGGCTCGGACGAGAGCGCGAGATACACTAGTCGAAGCGTCTCCGCTTGGCGATCAGTGCGACTCGAGCATGCGACCAGTGAAGGTCGGTCTGTCGTGGAATAACGTCGTAGCGCCTCGTGCGCTGCCTCTCAACGCTCTAAGTGAACACTTAAAAAATATGCTTGTCTGATGACAAGCTCAGCAACATAAGACAGTTCGAGTTCAGCTGGCAGGCAGAGACTCGAGTCAACAGTAAAAAGCGAGTCGTCACATTATATAACTACGTTCGTATTGACGACTTGTAAACTACAAATTACGCATACACGGTCATAGTGTGTGCGCGCGCGAAGAAAAGATAAAAAGTTTAACGCGCTCTCGCAGTTGTAACAAGAGCGATTAAAAGTGGTGCGAAAACAGCGTTCGCGCGCGCTTTTCGAATTGAAGTGAAAATTTAGTGCAAGTGCGTGCGTAAAATTGAAGACGAAAACAGCAACAATACAGTGTGAGCCAGAGAGTGGAGGGAAGAGAGCCATGGATCGACTCTTATTCACGTGATATAAAGCGGCTCGTGGAAGAGAAGCTGGCTCTCTCTCGACGCACACTCGAGCGCTTGCTTCCTGTAGAGTCGGGCTCCACTTGTCCACCAACGCCACATCCTGAATAACCACACGATGGCCAGGACGACGTGGACGCACGCGTCGAGCTGCTGGTGGCTCAGACGCTGTCTGGGCGCGTGCACGCTCTTGCTGATGCTCACGGTGCTGGGAGCGAGCGGCTCGTGCCACTGGTCTGCCGACGGCAACGACACGCGCTCGGCTGTCTGCACGCTGCGCACTCTCGATCCCTCGGCCATGGCCGCGCTCTTTCCCTCGCTCGACGGCGCGCTGAAGCTGCGGCTCGGTTGCAGTGGTGTCCATCATTTCGAGAGCACGATAACGGGTGAGAGCTGGCACCGGCTGAGTGGCTTGCACGAGCTGACCGTCGAGGGTTGCAAACTGCTGCGCATACCCGAGGCTGCTTTTCAGCCGCTCGTCGAGCTGAAGCGCCTCACCGTGCAGACTCTCAACGTCGAGTGGGGTGTAACGAAGAGCCTGGAGCTCGCGAGTGATACCTTCGCCGGGATGCGCGAGCTCCAGGTCCTCGAGATCATCGACAGCAATCTGAAGGCTTTGCCACCGAACGTGCTCTGCGGCCTCAGTAATCTTCAGGTCCTCAACGTTACTGGCAATCAGTTCTCCAACGTTAGCGACGTCGGCTTCGCCGACAACCGCGCTACGCGCACCGACTGCCACACTGACATACGCGCTCTGGATTTGTCGCGCAACGAGCTGCGAAGTCTGCCGGAAGATAGCTCGCTCTCGAGTCTGCGTCAGCTGCAAGAACTCATGCTTCAACACAACTTCATCGATGACATCTCCAGTGATGCCCTCACCGGGCTCACGAGTCTGCGCGTCTTCAATGTCAGCTACAACAATTTGAACTCACTGCCAGACTCGCTTTTCGCCAGCACTCGCGATCTGCGCGAGATACACCTGCAGTTCAATCAACTCCGCGAGCTGCCGCGGGGAATCTTCACTCGGCTCGAGCAGCTTCTCGTGCTCAATTTGGCGGGCAATCGCCTCGGCAGTGACATCGTCAATGAAACCACCTTTGTCGGCCTCATCAGACTGATAGTGCTCGATCTCTCGTACAATTCGCTGACGCATATCAGCGAGCTTATGTTTAAGGATCTGTTCTTCCTCCAGATCCTCGATCTCAGGAACAATTCAATCGGCCACATCGAGAGCAACGCCTTCAGGCCGCTCTACAATCTGCACACGCTCGAACTCTCGGACAATCAGCTGCACGCCGTCGGTGCCCAGCTCTTCAATGGTCTCTTCGTGCTCAATCGGCTGACGCTCTCGGGCAACATGGTCGCCAGCATCGATCCCGTGGCCTTCCGCAACTGCTCAGACCTGAAGGAGCTCGATCTCAGTGGCAACGAGTTGACGATCGTGCCCGAGGCCCTGCGCAATCTCAACTTCCTCAAGACCCTCGATCTCGGCGAGAACAAGATCAGCGAGTTTCACAACGGCTCCTTTCACAATCTCCACCAACTTACGGGGCTGCGCCTCATTGGCAACGAGATTGGCAATCTGACCCGCGGCATGCTCTGGGATCTGCCAAATCTGCAAATTCTGAATCTCGCGAGGAACAAAGTGCAGCATATCGAGAGAGATGCATTCGAGCGTAACACTCGGCTCGAGGCCATCCGTCTCGACGGCAACTTCCTGTCCGACATCAACGGAGTCTTCTCCGGTGTCACCAGCCTGCTGCTACTCAACCTCTCGGAAAATCACATCGAGTGGTTCGACTACGCCTTCATTCCAAGCAATCTCAAGTGGCTTGATATTCACGGTAATTATATCAGCAAGCTCGGCAACTACTACAAGATTCGCGATCAAAAAGTGAAAACCCTCGACGCCAGTCACAACCGCATTACCGAGCTGACGCCGCTCTCAGTGCCCGATAGCGTCGAGTTGCTCTTCATCAACAACAATTACATCAACGTCGTGAGGCCCAATACCTTCACGGGCAAGGTCAACCTCACTCGCGTTGACATGTATGCCAACATGATCGAGACCATGGAGCTGACTTCGCTGCGCCTCAGCCCCGTGCCGGAGGATAAATTTCTGCCAGAGTTCTACATTGGCGGCAACCCCTTCAACTGCAACTGCTCCATGGACTGGCTGCCAGTCATCAACAACATGAGTGCTCTGCGTCAGCATCCCCGTGTAATGGACCTCGATAACGCGATGTGCCGTATTTCGGGACCTCGTGGCACAGCGATAGTTCCCGCCTCCATGGCCAAACCAGAGCAATTTTTGTGTCGCTACGAGGCTCACTGCTTCGCCCTCTGCCACTGCTGCGACTTTGACGCCTGCGACTGCGAGATGACCTGTCCGTCTGACTGCAAGTGCTATCACGATCAGACCTGGAACACTAACGTCGTCGACTGCTCGGGCCTCGGTACCCGCGAGATCCCCAGAAGGATACCCATGGACGCCACCGAGGTTTATCTCGACGGTAACGATCTGCGCGAGCTGCAGAACCACGTGTTCATCGGCCGCAAGAACATGCGCGTGCTCTACGTGAACGGCAGTGGCATCGAGTCCATTCAGAACCGCACGTTCAACGGTCTGAACAATTTGCAAGTGCTTCATCTCGAGGACAACCGCATCCACGAGCTGAAGGGCTTCGAGTTCGAGCACCTGTCGCACTTGCGCGAGCTCTACCTGCAGAACAACCTCATCAGCTACATCGGCAACCTCACGCTCTACCCGCTGCACTCGCTCGAGATCCTTCGGCTGCATGGCAACCGGCTAGTCACCTTCCCCGTCTGGCAAGTCAGCCTGAATACCAGACTCACGGAGCTGTCGCTGGGCGGCAACCCCTGGTCCTGCCGCTGCAAGTTCCTGCAGGAGCTCACCTCCTGGGTGTCCGACAACGCGCACAAGGTCATCGATGCCAACGACGTGTGGTGCTACAACAACGAGGCTCGGCCGGCCTACCGCCGCCGAGTGAACGTTAACGAGACCGCCTGCTCGGATTACTTCGCCCAGGGCGGTGTCATCGAGAGCATCATGGTCTCGGATTACCTGCCCATGGTGGCCGCCACCCTGTCGGCGATCCTGCTCCTGCTCGTCCTGGCCGTGCTCGCGTTCATATTCCGCGAGCCCGTGCGCACCTGGGCCTACTCGCGGTACGGTGTGCGCTTCTGGGCGAAGGCCGCGGTGCCCGAGGACAAGGAGCGCCTCTACGACGGCTACGTCTGCTACAGCCCCAAGGACGAAGACTTTGTGCTGCACACCCTGGCGGTCGAGCTGGAGCACGGTGTCGGCGGCCTTCGGCTCTGTCTCCACCACCGCGACCTGCCCTGCCTGCGCGCGGCGGCGCCCGTCGTCCTCGAAGCAGCGGAGGCCTCCAAGCGCGTCGTCATCGTGCTCACGCGCAACTTCCTGCAGACCGAGTGGTCGCGCTTCGAGTTCCGGGCGGCCCTGCACGAGGCACTGCGCGGCCGGCCCGGGCAGCTCGTCATCGTGCAGGCCGGCCCAGTCATACACGAGGCCGAGAGCGATCTCGAGCTCAGGCCTTACCTGCGCACCGCCGCCATCCTGCGCTGGGGCGAGAAGAGGTTCTGGGAGAGGCTGAGGTTCGCCATGCCGCCGGGCGACGCCCTCAGGCGCAAGTCCTCGTCGCTCTACAGGCGCAACGTCAACACGTACACGCTGGAGGGT
>UCWB01005529.1:0-10304 GCA_900474355.1 Torymus geranii | reverse complement strand
GCAGGACATATAAATATATCATGACTATGCATTCTTGACATTTTTTCAAATAAAATTTATAACTAAAATAAAATGAAAATCTGGAGCACACCAGGAGTATTATTGCGAGTGTGCAAATATAAGTAATTGCAGTTGCTCTTTATTGCGTTTCGTAATATAAATAGCGGCAATAAATGCGTTATATGTGCGCGCGAAGCGAAATAAATTGATTATATTCGCTCAATTGTTTCAAAAGATAAACAGAGAGCACATGCACTCCCGGTATATATATATTATATAGCAGTAGAAGTATTATTTATATATTTATATTCGCGCGCGGCAACTCTATACACTTTGTATCGTAATAGCTTTCGACCCGATAAATCCTTAAGCGCTCTTTGCAACAAACGGCGATAATCACCTTTGTATATATTATCGTATGCGCGCTAAAAGAAATCATTTCGTTCAGCGTTAATTAAGCGATGCGAGCACTCTTTATATATCAATAGCTCATTATAAAATGCACTCATAAACACAAAAGTAAAAGACTTTTAGCATGTATATAGAATCATTTCCCACGATCGCACTGCAGGGCATAAACCTCGACTTTCACCGAATTATTCCGCGAGCAAAAACTGCACACGACGATGATGGTATATACGGGTGAACGTGCGGAAGAAACGAATAAATGGAGATAGGGAGAGAGAGAAAGAGAGGAAAGGGAGAGAGAGAGAGAGAGAGAGAGGATCCGTCGATCGTTGAGCGAGAGAAAGGGACAGACGTAGCGGGTGGGTGGCCGCGAGGAGGGAAGAGAGAGACAGAACGAACGAAAGGGTGTTACGGTCGCGAATGAGACAAAGGAAAATAAGACTAAGGGCCTGCGACGAGAAAGTGGCAAAAAGACAATAAGAACGCGCTTGCTCGCTCGCTCGCGCAGGTATATAGAGGATCGGAGGAGGCCTCGAGGCACGACCGGAGAACGGGAATTAGCGGGAGGATGAGGAAGGGGGAGGCGAACAAAGAGGGGAAAAAGTGTCTGCGCGGAGGATGAAGAGGACAGCCGCGGAGAGGAAAAGGACTTGTTTCCAGAGTGAGAGAGAGAGGGAGAGCCGGCCGGGTATTATTTTTTCGCGATCCCAGGCGCGTCCTCGTCGTCGTCTGATATTTCACGCGGGTCCTGCTATATATAGCGTCATGCGCACGCGCGAACCATGAGAGAGAGAGAATGAAACGCGAATATACGCGTATCGATATTGATGGGGTATGAATTATAAATGACTGCACGCCCGTGCGATGGTCATGTCGGAGTCATCGATTATTTAGCAAAGTGTTTGGCCGTTGTTTATTCAGGGCGAGGCTGTAAAGTGTTTGAGGATAGCACGGATTTCGCGCCGGCGGGGGAGGGGGGGGGATATTGATACGCAATGAATATCGTATGATGGCTTGTGAATAAATGATCCTCGATTGTATACAGTCTTTAAACGATAGAATAATGGAGTCGTCGAGTGTATTATGTAGGCGTGTGTCGCACCGACTCGCTAGTACTCGCAGTTAAATCATAGATGGCGTCTGTCCGAAAATACTGTTCTCGTAAATAAATTTATAGGTGGTATGAAGGAAATTGATTGAACCTCATACTTGTGTACAGTACACGTAAATCCCTATGCTTTCTGCACATAAGTTATCTAAAAGTAAAAATTAGTGTCTTCCAAGACTGTATACTGAAAGATAATAAAATATTAATTGATATCTGCACGGTAAATATTTCAAGAAGATTTTACATATCATTTTTAATCGTTTGTAATTCCTCTCTTCACATAACTCTATATACGGTTCTAAAAAAAAACACAAAAACCCCGCGGTTCTATTTTCTTTCCCGTATCTCCTTATTCCTACCGTTCTAAACGCCCAAATTTCACGGACGCTACAAACCTCCGACAACACACACGCAAATCGCAGCCTCCTTCGGACCCTCTCCTCCATCTCTTTTCCCATTTCTCCTCCTACCCCCCTGCCCATCTCTCGACTCGATATCGGCGCGCTAAAACTGTTACGGTTGCCGGCCGAGCAGGATTTGGCTGCCACTTGTTGAGTAATCTACTTAGCTCCTCGGGAAAAGGCACGGGGGGTGCTGCTGTGCCGTGCCGCGGACAAAGCGAGACAGAGCGAAACAAAAGGGCGTGGGGGTCAAGAGAGAGAGAGAAAGAGGAGGAGAGAGAAAGAGAGAGAGATAAGTCGAGGAGGTGGGGAAGGGATTTTCTCCCTATCGGATTTATACGCGGACATGTATATAGCACGTCCGTGCGATCTACTTGATACTGATTTCGAGCTGCTCGGGGTTTCTTTCGCTCTCTCTCTCTCTCTTCTTTTATTTTCCGCTTGGTTTCTGGGTTATATTCCAGGGCGGTGAGCGAATTAAATCGGGCGCGAGGGTTTCCTCTTTCTCGAGCGCGAAGGCAGCGGCAAAAGATTCTCATTTGCATGACAAGGTTTATTAGAGGAGTCAGCTGAAAGGGAGATGATTTATACGTTCGGATGGAGACATTTTTTTCGCGCGCTCTCGCCTCTTATTCTTTTCTTTGCCGGGCGCTTTTACGAGGTACTTTTTGTCAGTTTTAAAACTGTTGAGATGAGTTGAATGAGCTGGTTTATGCGGAATTTTTCTGGCGATTGGACTTTATGGGAGTTAGGGATGAAGCCTACTGTTATGTTACGTTTAGTTGGTATATATGTATTTCGTAATTTTTTTTTAGAGTGCTGGTTGATTTATTATCGTAATCAAGTATAACAGAAATATTTTGATGTATTCATAAATCTTCCAAGATTAGGGCGAATAATGTAAATTAATAGGGTTGCACGAGACCGAGACAATATACAATATTTCTGTAATTATTGTCTCGCTCTTGGAAATTCTTGAAAATTCTCTCTTTTCTTGGTATTTTCGGTCAATACGAAAAGTATTATTGTCTTGTCTTGAAATTCTCGATCATATTGGAGTTACGCAGACCTGCGACAAAAGCTTTGTTAATTAATATAAAGCTTTACATAACTTTGCTAATCATAACCATTCATCAAACCTTAAACAAAAAATTCCATGCAGTTTCTTTATAAGACAAAAAATAAATCTAAAAATTTTCCAATATGATTCCGCCCCTACGCTCCGAGCGTACCCCATTAATTTTATACGATGTATCTGTGCGCCCCGCGCGCCAATTACTCGGGCTAAATCTTTCCCTTAACGCCGCGCGGATCGATGATAATTTGCCCTAACGAATCAATCTGAACGTGCGCGGCCCCACCTGCGGTATACGAATAGATGTAGCAGGCCGGGGCGGAGGAGACGGCCCGCGCGTTAGTTCATCATACTAAACCGGGAGTAAAATTACAGTAAGCTGCTTAATCTAACGCCTGATGAGTTTACCGCCCGGGTGTCTCGTGAGGGGCGCCGCGACAAACTTGGCTAAATCCACTTTGCGGTAATTCTTATATTCCCCTCGGTGAGACGAGCGCATGTGCGCCCGCGCAAAATGAGGGGCGTGCGAGTGCATGTAGGTATATAGAGTATGAGAGCGTGTGTGTGCGCATGTGTTTCCGTCTGAGCACGACGCAACGTCTTACGTAAAAAGGTGGTTGGAAAAAATGTGGCGTGCGGTCGTGGAAGAAGGCGAGTTTGGAGCGCTTGTTTTTGGATGTATAGAAAATTTGGCGAGAAAAGAGTAGCATTATGTTTATTTATCTCAGTTATTTTAATTGTCCATTGATAATGGGTACTTTGTATTTTCATGAGAAATTGTTTTATTGTATTATACCTAAATGGAACATTAAAAATCAAAATATTGCTTTTACAGTGAAATATATCTATTCTCATATTGGCAGGTAGCATCGCACATATTTTCATATAAAGTGATAATTCAATTTTATTCAAATAAACAAAGAAATTACGTAACACGTTATTTTTGTACAGCCGCTATATAGTTGTCTGTCATTTGTATAATTTATGTTCGCACCTTTCTCGCGTAAAATACGATTCTGATAAAATATTCATTTTATGAGAATATTCCACAATAATTTTATCTCAATGTAGAGGAGAGAGAGAGGGAGAGCTGGCCTAATTGCATGTAAAATGAAAATTGAATTTTACATTGGCGTTAAAATCGTATACGCTGCATTATTAAAGCTGCACTAAAAATATGTTAATCTCGCGTTTATGACGAATCGATTTTTACTGTGCTGTAACTTCGCCAAACCGTAAAATTATATATGTCGCTTTAATAAATGAAAGTTGTATAATTGTCGAAAAACGGGAACGATTGAATTGTTAATGCCAATAAATTATTTTGTTGAAAATATAAAAAAAATGAATTAATCATCGAGCCTTCACGACAAAACTAATAAATCAATTTACACTACCCACAAATGTATTTCAAACACGCGTGCAGGTCTCAACCCCACCGTATCAAAATAAAATAATAAACCCCCACTCGCAACCGTCCAAAAGAAAAAGCCCCACTTAATCATCCTCATTAATCCAATTCCAACATACCACTTAAACATCCTCGTTACATCTCTCTTCTACACACAAGCGTGGCACATCGGCTAATAACGAAAATCCCCAAACACCACAAATAACTCATCCGCGCGCGCGACACATATATGCCTGCAGCATAGTACACCCACGCTCTTGCGCGCGCGCGCACCGCCACGTGACGCGGATTAAAACGGCGAATAGTCGTCTTAACGGGCTGCGAATGCGCCCGCGGGAAGCGAAATGAGAGAGAGAGCGAGAAAAGAAAAGCCAGAGTCGAGAGGGAAAAAAGGAGTAGGAGGAGGAAACGCTCGCGGCTGCTTTATCGCACGCGCGCGCTCAGCGACGGCGGCGGCTACGGCCTTGACGGGATATATCGGACGTAATTCCAGCGCGCCGGGCCGACGTTAATGCGAGCGCGTAGGTATGCGCGAGAGAGAGAGAGCAATGCAACGCGCGAGTGTAGGATTCTATGTGTGTATACGTGTGTGTGGGTGACCCTGCCACCTTGTTTCGTCGTTTCCTTGGCGTGGTGATGGGTTGAGTACGAATATCGTTAGGTTTTTTTTGGGGATAAATGAAATTTTTTTCGTATGCAATGAGAGCGATTGAGAAGTTGTTCACACTGGTGTCATTTTGATTGTATAAGCGATAATTGCCCCGGAGAAATGATTTAGTAGACAAATTGCAAAATGACCTTATACGGGCACCTTTGTGCTTTTGCACACGTGCGACGGTAGAGCTGTGCTTACGTAAGTACTATTTTTGGGTAGACGCCGCCTATCAACGTGCGCACACGGATCTATTTCGCTAACGAGTAAGACTAATTTATTCTGTCTAGTTTGAATACGTTATTCAGAATCCTTATAGATGAACGAGTAACTTAAAATTTTGAACAGGCTCTGGTAGAAAATGAACCATATTTTATAGCTAACATGTTAATTAAATGGAAGGATTTTTAGGGAAAAATCTCAATGCAAAAATAATATAATTCATCTAAAAGTTCTACTATTACTTAAAATACATATTTTATGAAGTGTAAATGCCATAATTTATTTCGGATTGGTATACCTTATTATGAAATACAACTGATATTCGTTTTTAGCCATAAAATTAACTGAAAAATAGCTAGCTTTTGGTTAACATTCCTACCAGGGCGGGTAGTTATTTTTAATTAAATTTGTAAAACTATCGTTTAAAATGGCATCATTATATTAAGAATAGTATAGAAAATGTTATAATTCTAATCTGAATAAATTAAAATCATATAATTACGTGCAGTAATTAAATGAAAATGCAAAAGGCTTGGTATTATATTTGTCTACACTAAATTATTTAACAATAATAACGTGTCTCACGTGTGCATAATTTATTGAATCATTATACACACCATCTATATTAAATAAATTGCTTCAACAATACATAAACAATTAATCAAACCAAACTGCCAAAACCCCACTATCAGAAAGTATAGAGACCTTTTTTCAGACATCAAAAGACTTCCAAAGTTCGCTCGACCATCCACTCACTTCCTCTTCAAACACAAACTTAATTTTATACGCCGCTCAGCTCCCAAACCGAAACGTGCGAGCGCGCTCGTGAACCACCTACCCGCGCTCGCTTCCTTCTCTGTCGCAAGTCACCCGCTATACACCGTCTGATTCAGCCAGACTCCCCAGCTCACGGGTCATTACCGAAATTCCCATCAACCACCACGTCCCACTCGAACTCAAAAACTACATCCCTCTCTTTCCCCTCCGCGTATATCCACACTCTTCTAAACTAATCTCCTCTCTCGATACGTCAAGACTTCTTCGTACGTTCGCTAGCTCGCTGACTCTCGGCTGCGTCACGAGAATAGCCCGAACCGCCGGTATTTTTAGCCGCGGTCGGCCAAACCCGTGCGCGCGCTCACTCTCTCGCGAATATACATCCGAGTAGCGTCCAACAAATTGCACGTAACGATCATCGTCGCGCAAGTACGCGTGCGCGTTTAAACGCAAATGTGTATGCTATAAAATGTATGCGAGCTTTTTTCCCGACCAGACGGCAGCAGTGGCGAGTTTGCGCTCCCTATGGCTTTTACAGCGGTGTGGTGTGAGCGCGACGCGCAGGTATAAATGCGCTGCAGCGAGGGCCTCGAATTTGCGTTAATCGCGAGCGTGCCGGCTGCAGAGGGAGTGTACGTACGCGCGTACACGTACTGAGAGCGGGACAATGAACGGAATTGAGGTCTTTGTGGTGTGTGCAAGAGAGAACGAGAGAGGGGAGATGGTCGGCCGATGATGTGCTCTTGAAATTACGCGATTCGATTTTACGCTATGTGCAGGGACGGCGTGATACCTTTTTTTTTTTTAATTTTGAGTATGGTATAGGTATATTAGCGCGTTGATTAGAATTGTCCGATATACTTTTTGTATGGTGGAATTCGCGCTGATGCAGATAATATATATAGTTGGAATAACTGGAAAAGTTTGATTGTTAAGATTTTCAAGTATCTAGCGAGATAAACTTGCTTGCGCGCTTGTTGCTCGGGGAGGAAAACTTTGTAACAGCATGGCGACATCAAAAAGCGCTTAATATCCGTTGTAAAACTAGTTCTGCTCTTAAGATAGTTTACGTCAAGTTCCACTATACGAGCGCGGAGAGTGGATGCTTCGCGCGTATATATGCTGCGTGCGGCATGAGCTAACATAAAAGAGATATTATTAAAGACGTAATTTTTAAACAATATGAATTAATCGTGTACAATTTTACTTGGAAATCGCATAACTATACCAGTTCATACGGTGGGAATTCATGAGTTGGAATTTTTTACGCTCAACGTGATGCGAAAATATAATTTTATTGCTTTGAGGACTTTATGAAAATGTATATATAAGTAAGATTGAGACTAACTCTCCGAGCGAATATAATAAACGCGTTGAATATTTCTAGTGACAAGCTACTGGTCTTTGTTTCATAATACGTCGGTATAAATCACCGCTGCTACAATCTCGCGAGCTACTACACGCGTTTTCACTGAAAAATATCACACACGCGTTTGTCGATTATAGTAAGTATTTATTTTGCTAATCTCACTCAAGCATGTCGCTCATTCATCTCGGGAAATAAAACGCTCTTACACATAGCATCGACGACGAGACTTTTCAAAATAAAATTATCTCATCGTTTAGTTAAGCGAACAACCGCCTCTCAATACACCGGACTACATATACCTATGTAAACGGTCGCCACGCGTGGGTCTGTAAAATTAATCGGAACAATGAGTCATTACCGTAAAAGTCGCTGCCGTGCGCCCGTAACAGCATTATACAGAGAAAGAAACTGTAGCGATCGACGGTCGATAATTTTTGCATCACCCGATACAATACACGTCCCATTCAATTTTCGCCACGTCCCTCGGTTTGCATAAACGCGGCCAACTCGTGTGTATATAGATATATGTATGCGCTGGGACGTAAACGGCCGATGATTATTCGATCATTAAAAGAAGGACAGATGGCAAATCAATGGTCGCTGATTGACTCGGCGGGTTACGTGACTCGGCAGAGTTGCCATCACTGCCGCCGCAGCCGTTTGTTTATTCGAATAAAAAAGCCCGCGCGCGCGGAGAGAGAGAAAGAGCAAGGGATCTATATTTACACGCGCGGTTTTTCAACGTGTCGCGTGCTTTATCCACGTGGAATTACCGCGCGGGTGCAGCACGGAGATGTCGATGTATTATTTATTATTTAGTTGAGGTGGGAGGGAGAGAAGTGGTAGCGTGTATACTCGGAATTTAATTTTTTATTAGCAATGAATTCGTAGAGACTATAAAAAATGTTTGGGTTGAATTTTAAGTGCCGCGCGATCGGGAATGAAAGCAATATTGTGTTCGTTTTGTTTTGTTTCCAAAGTGGGTTGAGGATTTTTGTGTTGAGGTTACTCGGCTTTCGTGTTTTATTTTAGTGGTTTTAAAATATAAAAAATTCGGTCTTTACTGTAGAAAATCGAAACGGTTTCGCTAAGATTTTATAATACACCAGGATAGAAAACAGCATTCATATACAGTATCACAGCGAAGTATACGCGAGCTATATATGAGCGATTTCACGTAGTTAGCTTGATCAACTAGACCTTGCCACGGCGCAACGGTTTTGCAACTAAAGCTTTTATTAAAGTAAACGCTAATTCGCGAAATTGTAAAGTCACGCGGCCTTTCCGCGAAGATGCACGCTGCTGCCGTTCTCCGAAGGAAAATCAAATCGTAAAAAGCGTGTAATGACATTCGAAGCGCGATAATTCGTTCAATTTCACCAGCTTTCATTTAAAGTAGCCGCTGGTAAAAGATGCGGAATGAATAATTATGAGGATTTTCTTTGAAATTGGCCCGTCGACACCAGCTGAAGGTATATATAAATGTTATATGAGTGCGAACTTTTTGCCGCACGTGTCTGAATCCATTTTACTGCTATACGCAGTACATCAATCCTACGACCATTTTTTTTATTTTCCTTTTCCTGTCCGCTTTTCATTCTCTTTTATTTCCCGGCGCGCATGCAGCTTCGCCTTTTCAGCTGTGCACAGTTTTGAAAGTATATTCGTCCTGTTTTTTTTTTCTATTTGTAATATCCTTAATCTTAATTGGACGAGATATCAAAATATATATTAGAATTCTTAATTTGTTTTATTTTTTGAATGTAGTAAAATTATCAAATATATATTCAAACTATTATTTTAGCGATATTTATAAAAAAAGAAAAACTAATAATATCTTCCCTCACATTCAGCATCCAGTCCCGACCTCGCCCCAAAAACCTACATACGCGCCAGCCTCAAAATCCAAAATCTCACTCCACCAATACAAATCCCTCTCTAACATACCAGCCTATATCTTTCTCTCTCTCTCGTGCCGCTCCGCGATAAAATCGCGATCTCACGCGAGTCACGAGATAGCACCCGCACTGCTCCCCGCCTCGTCCGAGCATCAGAGCAAGCGACAGAGAAAATCCCGACGTGTGTGTGTGTGCATGTGCGGCGTGTGTAAGCGGCGTGTAAATGACATTACGCAATGTGACGAGAGAGCGAGCGAGCGAGCGAGTCCAATCAATATGGCGGCCGCCGCTGCAGTCACGTGCGTGCACGCGCGTCACGTACATACGTATACGTACCGATATATATGTTATATACAGTGCGGTGGCGCGCACATGACGAATGCCGGTTAAGTGCATGCAGCAGTAGGCAGGCCGGAGATGACAACGCGCAGGGTTCGCGTGCTGTGCAGCGGCAGTACACAGGCACCGTGGACATGCATATGGTTGGGAAGGGAGAGAGAGGAGGAAGCTGTGGAGGACAAACGATGGTTTTCAGTGTTCGGTAGTTCTTTTTTAGAGGATTTTTGTAAAGATTGGGGAATGGGTATGGGTTGAGTTTGTTGTATTGGTTCGATAGGTAAAAAATGACACTTTGGAAGCTGGTGGAAAAGAAGGGGGAAATGGAAAGTGAAGTAGAAAAAGTTGCGGGAAAGTGTCTGGCTGAATCATCTGTTTCTACTGATTGGAAACAATTTTTATTTTATTCCGATCTCAACAAATATGGCCATGAAGCTGTTAAAAAAAGCATAGTAAATAGTTAGTAAATGTTTCAGTTCAAAAATGAATTTTAATTTGTAGAAAACAAATATTAGATATCTCGTTTTGCTAATAATATGTGAAACATGCTTGTCCCATTTTACACAGCTATCAATTATGATACCTAAGTATTTGGTCTCATACACTCTTTTTACTTCGTTATTATCAATGTAAATATTTAAGCTACA
>UCWB01005528.1:0-10300 GCA_900474355.1 Torymus geranii | reverse complement strand
ACTCGCTTCGCTCGTGCGAAAAACGTCACATGAGCTAAATAATCACCTTCCGCACCCGTGTCGAAATGTACTATTAAGATTTTCACTTCATCCCTTTTTCTTAAAAACTGATGGCGCTTTGGCAGGGCGGCACAACTGGACCATGGCCAATCACTGAAGTTAAGAAGCGCTGAGTGTAGTTATTACTTGGATAGGTAATCGTTGCATCTTTGCAATTTCAACGATCGTTTACGTAATTTTTTGTATACCGGGAGGAGATTTGACAATGTTTTCGGTGTTTCAACCTACGGAATGTAACTTAAATTATCTAAAACATATTAAATCACAAAAGAACTGTTCAGAAATTGCAAATCTTTTGAAAAAGGTACAGATCGAAAAAGAGTATGGGAAAAGATACAGGTTTACTTGATTAAAATATGGGCTGTAGGTGGATAAACGAAAGTACACACACTTTTCTTCTAATTAGAATTAGTATCAATTTTTATTAAATAAGATCTCTTTTTTGTATAGACCAATGTGCATACAGGATTATATCATTCTCTTATTACAGTTAATAAAATGAATACGAACAGAAACTATGTCTAATAACAACAAATTTAAATTAAACGTTCGGACCTCCTTTCATTTCATCTATCCTTTGACGCTTCTGAAAGTTTATTATAAATTTCATTACACATTTATTCATCAACTGCAACGAATTCTCGTTTTGAGAAAACGGGCGCGCCGCGAGCTGTACCTGGCAGAAGCTCGTCAGTACAGGGGGATTCGCGCCCGATGACTCGGAAGGGCCCGTTGTCCGGACTCTCCCTTCGTCCGGATCCCGAACTCGTCGTCGTCGGCAGTTCGACCCTCTTCTTATCTTTCTCGCTCCCTCTTGTTTCTTTTTTCGCGCATATATACCTCGTCCTTTGAATTTCGCTTCTCTCCTTGGCTTCGCCCTCGACGCGCGCGCTCGTTCTCCCCTCATTTTTTTCATCCCTCCGCGAACCCCATTGTCGCAGCCAACCCCCAAGCCCCGTCGAATTTAAAAAGACCGTCGTCGTCGTCGTCGTCTTGGCATTTAAAGTTTAAAAACCCCTATACGCGCGTCGTCGCGACGCCGCGGCAGCCGGCGCGCCGGTTAACCCGCCGAACCACGTGCTTTTCACAACCCCCTGGCCCTTTTTGGCGGGATTTCTGCCCTCCGAAAGACTGAGTCGCGCGCGCGCGCTGCGTTTCTTCTTCTTCTTCCTCCTCGACGCGGGGCCCGAAAAATACCTTTCTGCGTTCAATGCGAATTACGCGTGCTGCTCTCCTTTCTCCCGTTGTGTATTGGCCGTTCGCTCTCCTTAGAGCCGAGAAAAGAGAAAGAGGGACATTGCAGAAAAGAGCGTTGCGATTTTTTCCCTCTTCTGTCGGGGCTCTTCTTTTCGCGCACTCATATACACGCACGCGGCCTCTATTCAGTTGCCCCGGGGCTTTTGTCGACTTTGCGCGATGTACGTTTGCGAGATCGGAAGGGTTTTCAACATTTTTTTTTCTTTTTTTGACCATGCAGTCTATAGAAAGAATGTAGCTTTCACATAGGCTTTGTGCGAGGCGAGTAAATTTCTAGGGCGTATAGGTTTTGTAAACTTTGCAGTTGTTTGTGAAATGCCTGTCTCATGTCTAACACGTATAGCTATGAAAGATATCTTGTTCATAATGTTAGCAAGGGAAAATTTTGGTTATTTGAATATCGGTTACAGTTACCAAGATACTGTTCATTCTCATGAAAACATTAATTTTTATCGGTATATGATGAAACAAACTTTTTACAATGAATTGAATTTATAAAATTTTCATTTATTTATTCTTAGGAGCTATATGAAAATTAGAATAATAACCTCAGACTTTGCAATAACTTTCAAAATTTGGTAATATAATAATTAAAGTCAACCTAAGATAAGAGTAATTTTATGAAAAAGTTTTTTTTTAATATCTGTATAACTTTTCGCAAATTCAAAGAATCGTATATAGATAAAGATTAGCATATCACTTTTCCCAATGTACGCTTTATAAGCCGAACCACGAACAAAAGGTTAATTGAAGCGCTCATTAAGGAGCGCAAGATAGATTATTCTTGAAGGTATTTATACGCATTTACACATGTCGCATTTATAAGCGGCACGAGCCGCATTATAGGTGTACGCCGCGCGCCGCGGCGCCCTACTCCAGAGTGCGCGCAACGTACTTTAAGCGCAGCGGACGTGAACGAGGTCGACATGTGGTGACTCTATGTTGACCGGCGCCTCGATAGGAGTTGAAGTTTTGACTAATTTCATAAAATAGACCTCGAGAGATTTTATCACCCCCGGAAGGAAAATTCAGGCAGCTGAATGGTAACGTATTTGAGTTTTCACCTGCACTTGAGCCATTCGTGCATTTTATCGTCGAGTAGTGTTTTAATAATGATCATGTAATGCAATTTTTCCCTACTTTGAACTTTATTTATTAAAAATCAACAAAATTTCAATAATTTTACTATTGTAGAATTTTTGGCTATGAATAACACAACCAAAATTCATTAATTAAAAAATCTCAGCTATACATTATCTTGATCAAACATGACAATTTAAACATCGACTGTATACATATAAAAAAAGTCGAAGAGACAAAGTGTACATTAAACGCTCTATCCTAAAAGTCGACTATAAGGCACCTGCGCCTACAGTGTCATCGTCCTCGCGTCGCGCATCCACCCGCAGAACACAAGCGCACTCGAGCGCTCACAAGAAAGTTCAGAAGGGCGAAAAAGAGGCTCTTTTTGTAATTCTTCTAGGCACGACTTAACGGCCCCGATAAGACTATCGCGCAGTTAGCTGCGGCGGCACAAGAACTACTGTCATCGCATAGAGCGCGTGAAAAGCTGTCGTGTGCTCCGTAATCATGAGTTTCCTATCTCATATACTTACCACGGAGAGAGAGAGAGACTGTAATTTCCTGCGCGCGAGTCCAACGGAAAACGGGGCGCACGCGCCCGCAAGCTGAAAGCGCGGTGGTGGTGGTAGTAGCAGCTACCCTATACGGGCGTGTTACTCACCTGTTGCGCGCGCTCGCGGCCGCCCCGCTTTTCCTTAATTTATGTCGAATTAGGTGGTGGCGGCGCGTGCCACGCGACCGGGTGTAGGGGTACGCGCCAAGACGTCTTGACGGTGTTATTTGCATTTCCGCGTGAGGGGTGGAGTGTGTATGTTGAGTGCTGTGATGGGGCCATGTGTGATTAATCGAGAGCGTGCAGGGGTGGCACGCGCCGCGCCGATGAAAGAGATATCGGAAAATTGGGTGATCGCGGCTGTATGAGCCTTCGCGGCCCTTTAGTATTCTCACTTTGAAGTACTACTAATGTCTTCCATTTCGAAAGCTTCGTTATTATATAAAATTAACATATCTCTTGATATTATAATTTTTTGTATATCGAGTGCTGTAATTGATACACAATTTAAAATCTATGATAATTTTTACTCGAATAAACATTTGTTTTGTATGTTTATCTCCAAGCTTTGCAACTGGCTACTTTCAGGTATTTCTATATATAGTGATAAATATAGTTCTATTGTATCTATTGTGTTTTATTATAACAACGCAGTATAGTTCGATACGAACGGTTAATTAAATAGCCCTATTTGTCTTTCGGAACTTTATTAGACCCCGGCGCATATGAGCACACGAACGAAAGTCAACATCTGCACGCGACCGGTATATATAGTAGCCTCCCCCTCGTCGTGCCTTACGCACACACACATAGAACCCGCGCAGCAGCCGTGCCTCCGCTGAAATTCGTACTTCGTTGGTCCCATTCGAAATCAGAGCCCGGGCGCGCGTCAACCGGCGCGAATTCAAATGCTTATCGACCCGAGCAGAGCGTCGACTGGCGCGCCGCGACGAGGAGAACGGGTCGCGGAGAGGGCGCCGAAAAAAAAGGGGGCAGCCAAGGTGGTGCGCGCGCGAACGCGGGGATCGACAAACAAGGACGAAAAAGAGTAGAAAAAGTGGCCTTTCGGTCTCCTTCGTCGTCGTCGTCGTCTCCTTGGGCTGCTTCTTCTGCCTGCTTGGGGCCGTGCCTAGGAGAATCTGCTCCTTCGGCACCGGGACGTCTTTGGATTTGCATATCCCGTAGGGCCGGTATTGCAGCCCGCGCGTCTATATATATATCGCACATATTCATCGCGAGTTTTGCCAACCTCTTGGCCCCCGGTGTTATAACGGTCGTGTGTGCGCGGCCCGGCGAACTGCTAATCGACTATGTATGCCTTAGTTTTCTCCTTCTCCAGACGACGTTGCCGCCGCCCTCGTCGGCTCTACGTCGTATATAAGTTTTGCTCGTCTTATTGCAGTCGCCCGGTGTGTCTTGGAGATTTATTATTCAAGGGGTAGGTTCGTATACGTGCTGAGACACGCGAGCCAAACGGCGAGGAAAGTTTGGCATTGTCTATAATGGGAGAGCAATTTATTGTTGGGTAATAATCCTATTGCAGTCATGTTGAAGACATTAAGATTTGAACATCACACTTTCAAAATTATCTTACTTCGAGGATGATTACAGGAAAAGTAAGAATTGGAATTAATCCAACAACTTTATTATTAATGGCTAAAAACGAGTATTGCTTGTATTTCATAATTATGTACCAATCTGAAATAAATTATGGTATTTACACTTCATAAAATATGTAGTTAACGTAATAGTGAACTTTTTTAGGTGAATTGTATTATTTTTGCATTATGATTTTTGCTAAATATCATATCTATATTTTGAATAACTTCTATAAATTTTCATCGTTTGATCATATACCTTTATATCAATCCGGAACCTGATGGACTCGCAAACGTTACACACTGTAGCAGAATTTCTTTTTTTTTTAATTGCACGTGCCCAGCAAAAGATCAGTCATAAGTACAAAGTTATAAGCCACATCATCCCCCGGCTAGCTCCACCCAACGCATCGAACATAATAACACCGAAGCTGCATGCACGTGCGCATAAATCGCCTACGCGACGGCCATAAAAAAGCTCCCCCGTCCTCTATCTCTCTTTATCACGTGCGGCCTTTGTCTGGTCTCCGAGCATCGGGGCGAAAAAGTGTGCGCCCGCTACATTTATTAGTGCACTCGGCGTGGGCAAAGATTAGTCCCATCTGTCCCGAGTATGCGCTCCCGGCCAAAGCCCATTAGCGCGCACTCGATTCCGATACCCGTAGACTGCTTGCTCCCCTTCTACACAACGCAAGGGAGAGAAAGAGAATACCGTCACCGTGCAAAGGCTCGTGCGCACTATCAGGAGCATGTGCAGACTCCCACGTGCGCAGAGAGAAGAGAGAGAGAGAGAGGCCGACCAACGGCCGTTTTCGTATGTGCGCGCGCACGAGGGTGCGCAAGTATATGTACGCACGAGGGGTCAGAGACGCGGCACGCGCGAGGGCGAGGGCGCCGCCCCGAGAAAACGGCGCGAAGGGAAATGGAGACGACCCCCCTTGGCCCGCGACTCTACGTGTGTATATAACATGCGCGCGCGTGCTCCCTCGTATATATACATCTCTCGTAGCGCGTGTCGAGCTATTTTCTCGCCCCGCATAGCTACGCAGTGTGGCTGGTGAGATACCGCGGGCTAGTTGCGCGCGGCTGATTGAAAAAGTCACAATTGAACGAGGGTAGTTTTTCCTTGGCCTCGCTCCTATTACAGCTTTGAGCGATAAATCTTGGACTACAAGCAAAGTGAAAAGCATAAAAGAACGGTGAAAAAAATTTGTATTTATCAATATTTAAGAATTTTTTTACGGGAAAGATCGTATATTTTATCTGGAGACGGTAAATGGTGAACGAAATACGTTTAATAAAAGAGCAGTTTTGATCGGAGGAGGTCAAAACACGCTATAGATTTTATTTCGTAAAGGAAAATTTATGCTGCCATTTTCATGTTGTAAAAATAGTTTTACGATCGAATGATACACGCGTGAAACTTGCACACATCAACAGAACCGCATACATCCAGTTTCTTACTATTTTTTTACGTATACGGTGTGCATTTCACGTTGTGAACACATCTCTTATAAAATTGTCAAAAGTGTAACGACCTCCGGCGGCTTAACTTCATCATTCGCCGGCGATGACTTCGCGTCGGTCGAATTACGACGGGGAGAGAGAGTGGCAAATAATACGAGAGCACACGGAAGTCATACAAGGCCACACCGCGCTCACGGTATTGAATTCGCCGGTCTTTCCGCAGACCTCAAAATATTGGGATTACCTCACGAACTCTCCCTCTTTACAACGCGAACGGACGTTTTTACACTTCGCTCCGACAATAAAGGCTTTTATAGGACACGCGTTTGGTTAACGTCGTCACCTCTCGTCAGAGATTTTCGTCTATAGGTGCGATTGTTGTACGCTGGGACATATAGATCAGCTGCAGTTGGTCGTAAGCGTGCGAGGTTTCATTAAAAGGGGTTTCGCGCTTGGTTGGCTTTATCCCTAAAATTAGCGTAAGCGGCGAATGCCTTCCTCGCACCGTTCGATTGGGAGCGTTATTTACCTGCGCGTATATATGCACCTTCCGGCAATTACACCTCAAGTATCTCGGTATTATAGCCGCATATTCGCCTTTTTGGCGCTCGAACTGATTCGGGTACCACAAGGGCGCGTTTGAAAGATTATCCTAAATATTTTGGTTGACTTTGCCGTCCCTTTCCAAATTTGCTTTCTCAAATTACTGTTAATTAATATTAATGCTTAATTATTATTAATTTGAGAAAGTTTTACATTGATTTTATGTACAATTTTTCATATTTGGTACCGCGTGCAACTTGACAATACATTCACATGCTCTAAGTGCTCAACCTTTTAAAATAATGTTACCTCAAAGACGGTTGCAACGAAGGGCAAGTTAGGTAGAATTCAGCTTACGCGTGACCGCAAGCTAGACCCTTTCGGCACTCTTTTTTTCGTGTTAGAGTCGTACATCATTTTTGGGCTACAGTCACGACAGCATCATCGTTTCATCTTTTGAGAAACAGAACTATTAGGAAAGAAATTTTGACAAATGACAAACCATCTGCCGCACCGTCGACCGTACTTATAGATTTTTCAAGATTTGAAACGGAAGATTCTTTTGATTTCGAAATTCGAAATATAAAAAGATTTATCCAACTTCAATAATAATTGAATAATTCAATTATTCAATCTATAACTAAACCACTAAAAATATAAGAAAATTCGCATAATTTCTTTAATAAAGTAATAATTTTTTTAAAGATATTGATCCTTTTGGCGTAATTGATCATACTTTATCAATAAGATACTGCTACCGGCCTTTGAAAAAGAAATAGAATCTCCCAAGTACGTTTGTTTACGCGGGCAAAAGGGCCTTAGCACGTTGAAGTAGGAACTTAAGGGTCAGTAGTGCTATTATCCATAATTATATGAGAAGTCGTCGGTGGAAATTAAGAAACATATATTCATTTCTCGCCAGCCAGCTCGGTCACGGTGGGGTAGGTTTCACCTGTTAAAATGCACCCGCAAGTAGCTTGCGCGCGCCCGCTCTATAAGCATAACACATGGCGCGCGCGCTCTCTTTTTCAGCGTTTCCTACTCGCACTATGCGCGCGAGCGGGTCGTTACACTCCCGGTCATTACCTGACGGCGAGGGCGCGCACCTTACTTTTTGTTTAACCCGCGACACACTCGTATATGTCTATGCGCTGGCGGAGGGGGCGCGGAAACGTTTCTTTTTCCGAGTGTATGTTGCACTTACCTTGTAAATGACGATGGTTGTTGGGTGTATATAACCTCGTCTTACTTTCGGTAATTTACAGGTATACATGCCCAATTTGGAGATTATCAGATTGCTATTTCCTCGCACATTATCATACGCGACTGTTGCGTGGGCTAAATATAACTTTTTGTAATTGGGGCGTGACTTTAATAAAATTGCGTAACGTTCTTCTTAATGAAATGAAATCCGACCATGCGATCATTCCGTTAAGTAATCACATAATTTTTGGGTCAAGTGCAATGAATGCGCTTGTTTAATAATGCAATGGTTAAAATGCACTGCATGCTGAAATTTGGGTCAAGCACATGCGTTGATTATCCGACACAATGCGTAACGAGTACAGGGTAAATATATGTACTATACCTAAAGGTACTTAAGGAAGAAGTCCTACTGAGAATATAAGTCAAAAAGAGAATTTTCGGAAAAATTCTTAATTTTTGCTTAATTAACAAAATTTATAAGAAATATAAAATTAGATACAATTATCAAAAAACTGTCAGGTATGAACTTTCATATACACTGCGCCGTTACATACAGACGCGTCTAATTCTAAGCCATATTGTGCCTATAAAATTAATTTATGTTACTTCTTTTGTATATTAGTTTCGTTTAAATTATTCAAAAATGTTTTTTTTAAATTAATAAAAGTGTACCTTATTCGATATCCTAATATGAAGATCAAAGTTCAAATTTGCAGTATCCAAATTTCAACCACACACAAACTTCCAACAAAATTAACGTACTACTATTTTACATTTTAAACAATTCGATTATTAAGAGATCTATCTTAAGGGATATTCAAGCGACTAGGTGCAATAATGTATTCATCGATATCAGACTTTCTTTTGTTTTTCTAATAAAATTTTATCAATTTTCTCATTTATTCACTGTCTGTCAAGAAACTCAAAGTAAAACGCAATTCAAATCGTTAAAAAATAGGAAAATTCGATCAGGATAAGAAAAACAAAAAATATAGTGGCCCGTGTAATAATATCAACATTCCCTAGGGTGAGGATATATTGCGCATTTAAAAAGAACTTGACAATAAACTTTCTTAATACCAAAAATTATAAATGTTCATAAATCGATATAGTTGCCCTTAAAAATAGTACTGAAAGAAAAGCTGTTCGCACAGTGCAATCGCACAAGATCAACATAGCCAGAGCCATTCGACCACAGCGAAAAGCACCCTTCTGTTCGATTGTTCGATGCAGTGCCTCGCCAAATCACGGCTCATTTGGCCGCGAAACGCGCGCTCGCACACTTGAATTCCACCGCGTAAAAACAGTACAAGCGTGCGCGCGCCCGCGAGAGCAGCGATTAAGTTGATTGACTCTCGTTTAATCGACACACAAAACGCGAGCGCGCGCCGTCTGCGCGCACACACACACGCTCGCAGGTATTCGTCACCCCGGGACAATCGTCGTCAGGCGTGCGCGTAGAGCGTAATGGAAAAGGGGGGAAAACTCGGGCTCCCGAGGGAGTAAGAGAGAGAGACGGAAAGTGCGACGGCGCGCGCCAGCACAACTGCTGTGCGCTGCAATACACGACTGCGGTGCCAAGGGTCGAGGGGTAAAGGAGGGAGGGGGAAGAAGAGAGTGAGACAGAGCGACGAAGGTCGGGGGGCCTACAGTGCATTTTGTAACGGTGGCACGTGCCCGTTAGACCGCTCGCCCCGATACTTTGCCTCTCTAACGGGGCGAGGAGATCCCTTATATACAGATATACGCCTTAGAGTGAGAGTGAGAGAGAGAGAGCACTCGGACCGTGGGCCGGGCTACTTGGATAACGAGTGCGCTGTGTGTGAAAAACAGAGGTGGCATTGGCGATAATTACCGTTAATTAGCACATGCTAAGTTTCAATAAGTTTGTTGTTTCAAAAGTATATTATGTTTCGAGTTATTAATACCAGAAGATAGGTGACCATAACAATCGACAGTGTATCAATATACCCTTTTACAAATTTGAATTTTTCTTTGTATGATAGTATATCAATATTTACAATACAATACAATAAACATTCGATACACAGAAAATTCATAAAATTAACGAACTAAACGCTTTCCTTTTTTTTAAATTTGAGTTTATATTATTTTATATGAAAATGTTAAGCATACTTAAACTATATTTGTATATTGCCATCAAAATATGATTATTTGTATAAAAAACTATGAGTAAAGTGAACAGAAAACTTTTTCATTCTATATTACAACAATTTTAAATGTTGAAAGTTGGAGATGAATGGTCATTAACAATTTTAAATGTTTTGTAAACATTAATGATAGTTTCTCGTACGGTGAAGAAATTATTTCTAGTTTCATCTAATAATTGAGAAAATGTCATTTCATATATTATAAGTATTATACATAACCGATAATGGTAAGATAAAAATGTTGATAAAGTTCGAAAAAAAGTGAAACGGTTTTTAACCGCTTAATCAAGCCGGCATCTAATTAAAAACTTACTGTTACAGTTTATTGAAAAAAATCTCCAGAATCGCGTATACAATAAGTA
>UCWB01005527.1:0-10296 GCA_900474355.1 Torymus geranii | reverse complement strand
TCTTATGGGAATTTAACATGGGAAAAATTGACGAAAAGTAGTCACTGATTATTCACTAATAGCAAGCTATTGAAGTGTCCAATAAATATTCTATTAAAAATCGATTAAAGTAAAAGAAAAGAGCTTTAATTTTTTATCGTCGTTTTTACGGACAAGTTAGGGGCAATTTTTTGTCAATTTCGACATATATATTACACGATAAGCCGTAATGAGCGACATTTCTTTTCACATACGAAATCTCGAATAGTTTTATTGAAATAGTTGGAGAATTTTATTTTAAGTGCATTTTTACTCGACGCTCGCGACAATGGCGCACCACTCACTTCGAAGTCATTATCGAGATGATAATAAAGTTTTCAAAATTCTATAATAAGACTCTCTTCTTCCAGTTTCCAGTCTCTCTCTCCGTCTAATAAATGTATTTAGCATAAAAATCATCTTTCTCGGTAGCGTAATAGGATTTCCCGGCGACCTCTATTATCATTTTTCTTTCCACTCAGAATACGCTTCGTAAAGCAAGAAAAGTTGCGCGAATGCGTATATCTTGCGTCGAGTATTCCGATGCAGTATTTGCAAATCGAAAAAATTGTCAGCGACGAACGCCACAGTTTCACTCCTTTGTCTATTGCAAAGTTCGAATAAAAATTAAGAAAAAAAAAGTACGAGTCGATACTTCGATATATTACACACGTCCTTCCTTTTCACTTTATCGAGTGTACGAAATTTCAGTTTGATTCGATAAAAATTTATGCGCGCGTGAGGAGCATTTTATATTTTTAAGGTATGTAGCGCGGGGGACACATCTCTTTCATAAATTTTAATGAAAGCTTCCCTCTTGCGTACGCGTAAATATCAACAAAATTGCAAAGTACTTGCGCGATAAATAAAAAAATTTTATTTGCCGACTGCCTCTTACCCTCAAGGGAATTTACTCACCTGCGTGTACACGGGGATGTGCATTAAATCATGCACTTTGAACGCAAAAAAATTGCTTGCGTAGTTCATTTTCAAAATGTTGTTATTGCATTGAAAATGTGATATATTGCTATGCTATTTCTTACGAAATGTAATTTAAAGAATATCTTATGATTAGTGTCTAGTTCTATATAAGTGTCTTTCTGGGATGATATAATTCTATATTTAAATTAATATGGTTTTTACTCTCATTAATGAAAGTAGAGAAACATTAATCTTGACACAAATATACCTCCATTTATTAGATTTTCATTTATGTATTATTAAAGTTAACGCAATTACAGTAATGAAAGTAATATATGACTCATAATTGAGTTACAAAAGCTGACTCACTAAACTGTTGTGATATACAAGTCACTGAAAACTCAAGTATCGTTACAGTTTCTCTAAAATATGTATCAAAAGTTGATGACATTTATTTCATCCTGTAAACTAGATTCTCTTATTAATGTAGAACAAGTTGGCTAATATTCGTCGTAGTGGCGATCATGTTGATAAATCTATTAGTCGAAAATTAATGGAACAGTTATCTGCTATTATTTCATTTATTAGATATCCTTACGTCATATTTATAGCCTACTAACTTCTGCAGTAACGCCATAATTATAGTTTCTTCGTTATCTGCATCAGAGTTCACAACGAAGACATAAACCCTTGTATGTCTCTGTTCCAATTTTCATCACAATCATTAAAAATGTCAAAACACTAATGTTCCATTAGCCACTATATCATATATTCAACGACCAAAATTTACTAAATCTCACCACTAACCCATAAAAGGTACAAGAAATGCCCATCAAACTGTTGCACCACTCGCGCAGCATCTTCTGCTACAATACTTACAACACGAGCCATCTTCCCAACCACTCAACCCTCCGAAAAGCCGAAAAGAATCCCCGATAGTTATATACGCTCCCTCTCTCTCTCTCGAACTCTGATCGCGCGACGCGTCCGTAGGTTTATAACGCAGAAGAGGGGAGAAGAGAGAGGGAGAGAGAGCAACGACGCGCTAGCGGAAAATACACGTCGGCTGCCTTCGCCCTCCCGATCAATAGCTACAGGTGGCAGCCATTTCCTAGCCAGCGCCACCGCCGGCTGCTGCTGTTGGTCCGGGGCGCGCTCAGCTGCGTTGTACAGCGAGGGTGGCTGGGAGAGAGAGAGAGATACGTGTTGATTGTGCGGCTGGAAGGAAGAGGGTGGCGGCCGCCTTCGTGTGCAGGATTTTTGCCGGGTTCTCGTACGTTAGAGATTGAGAAAATTTGGTCGTTCGGGGTATAATTGATTTGTTTAATTATGATGGGACGTGAAGAAAATTGCTAAGAGATTTATTAATGATAGTAGAGAGGTAGATGAGTGTGAAGAGACGTTAATTGTTTCAGAAGTGTAGACAACTTTTCGAGACTATAATTTTGTATACTTTTGAAAAATGTTCTTGTCTGACCACGCTAATTCTTCATCTACTTTTATTCAATATTGTATTATTATTCTATTTTGAAAAATATACTCGTATATTCTTTTTCTAGTAAAATGTTTTCAATTACATAACCAGTAACTTTACATCTTTGGTTCTGCCAACTGCACCATTCGGATTTATTCCTCGTACCTTGCACATTCTTCGAATACATTTCGAATTCTCTAATAAGTAAATTGTGAACGATTAATTCCTATCCACGACGCATGTGAGCAACGTTTATACATACATTAAACTCACCGAAACGAGATAGCAGAGTAGAGTAGTACAGCAAGCGAATCCTTTAGATATTCGAAATTAATTCGCATTCGAGGCACACGGCATTCGGCTATTCGAATTATGCGGGATCGGCTTGTATATTTGGTTAGTCCGAACGGTCTAAGTATACCCGAGCTCGAAATTGGCAAATATTTGGTTTTCATGCTCGACTTCGCCGACCGAATAGTTGTCCGCGGCAGTTTTCGACGTTCTTGTATCCGATAATGCGACATGATTCCGGATGTAAAGAAGCTTTTCCTAGAACGTTCAAACTCTATTATAATACTTTATCTTATAGAGGGAATTTTGTTTCCAAGAATCCGATGTTACATCAACGATGTTCATGACAGGATCTAATGATGGTCTGTTTATAGAGACGAGTATACGGGATAAATGTGCGGATTATTTCGCGGAATCTACATCAGCTCGATCTACACTGTCATATTTTTCGACAGGGAACATATCGGGCTGGATAATTAAAACGTTGATGTGTGACAGGTCACGTCAGCGCTGATGATGATCAAATCGACGGGTAACTCGATAAGTTTTCGAAATGAAACACTTGCAGTGTAATCGATTTTATTTTAATTGCGAAATTGTATTTCAAACTGATGTCCAACGTTTCAACGTTGCTTCGTTGTGATGTTATTTTTCGTTAGTATATTTTGTGAATTGGGAGAATTTACTTGGCAGTTTTAAATTGAGAGTAAATCATATATGAGATTCTATATCATGCAGCATGGATATTCAACATTGTTGATACCATTGTTATTATATCTCAAACATATCATAACAAATAAAAGGATAAATTGTTTAAATCTTTATATTGAAATACTTGAATAATTGGGTATTTCAATATATATGTGATAAATATGTAACAAGTATATTAATAATTATGTTACAATATAATGTGGCCCTATGCTACTAATTTAAGCTCTACTAATTTTACGAAAAACAGAATCTTGTCCAATTATTCTACACTTGTCGTACAAAAAGAAAAGAAAGGGCTTCACCTCACAAACTAATCTTAACTACAATGCAACAGCCTCAAAAAAGTTCGTTTTCAACGTATTATTAAAAATTTTGATAACGAAATACCTAAAAAATGACTATTATTAGCATTATTACAAAATACAGTTACAAATAATAAACTTCCTTCTTTAAGATTCACAGCCAAAAAGACGCATCCACACCGTGTGTTAATCGATAACAGGAACAACGCGACATTCACCGTCGCACTTGCTCCTGCCACCGTTTAATACAAACAGCACGGCCACGACCGTCGCGCGACTTTTACGTCCCTCCGCGCTCACGCAGATTGGCAGCTCGTATTTTCTCCTCTCTCTCTCTCGCTGTTCCAATCAAAGTGCAAAGCAGCCCAGCACCGCTCTGCTTCTTTTACAGCCGCCGCGTGGTCCCGCGTGACTTTAACGATCCTAATACTTACCTCGTATTTTAATTTAATGCCTCAACGCTTTCTTTTCTGCCTTTTTAAGTTGAGAGGAATTAACGTCGTCTGTACGGTCGCCGCGGGGAATCGGGAGGAGGAGGTGGCGAGCACTGCCGGCAGCTATTGGGCTGATGAGATTAGTGGAAAACTTTGGCACATGGTTAGCGGGCATGTCGTGGTGGTGGTAGTAGTGCTGATGATGCGTCTATGTATATAGGTATTTTGGTGGTGCTGGGGTCTCGTCAACTTCTTTTACGATAACATTTAGAATATGGGAGGAATTATTATAAGCATACATACAAGTGTCCTAATGTCATCTTTTTGACAACAAATATATATTTAAAGGTATTAAATTCATACTACAATTTTATGTATTTATAAAATTTTGTCATTTTTTTCGAGGTATATTATTTTGTATAAGCAACGACATTTTAAATAACGATAATCGTAGGAATTCACGAACGCGTTGCGATTCCGATTACAAGGGAAATTTTGTACCGAAGCTGTCGGTTGCACTCGCAACACTATATTGGCTATGACAAAAAGAAAAGCAAGCAGCGGAATAAATCGTTACATTTTTGCCTCGATTTGCACGTCAATTGCAGCGCCCGTATACGAATGAAAAGATAGTCTAGTCTATACTTCGCGGAGTCCGTGGTGATTGGATGCTCACATTTCTCTCTCTCTTTCTCTCTGCGTAAAATTGAGCGTAAGAGATTACATGGTGCACGTTTTGGCTTTAGTTACACGCACTTAATTTGTCAACATATAAGCACAATATACGCGATAAAAATATAAAAAATAAATTAAACGTTTCTATACAATTCATAAAAAAATTATAAGAATTAATAAAAGATTTTTTTTATTATATACAATTGTAACGTAGATTGACACTATCTTTTTCTTACTTCACACTGTACAATAAATTATAATGACTTTAAAAGCACATTACGTCGATAAGGGAGATACCTACACTGACTTTTATCCTGAATTCACCCCGAATCTTCCCGCAAACCTAATTGTTCCCTCTTCTATACATACCCCGCCGGTTTACTTTACTCCGGCGCTGCATCGCCGCAAATCCACCACGAGAGATAGCGCGTGCATTTACGAAACATGCAACATTAAACGCAACGTCCTGCGCAAAACCCAGCCACTTAGTGCTTCCCATCTTATATATATAGTCTGTAGTATTCTTAAACGGAATACCTAACGCACAACGCGCCCTTCTTTATGTTTCAGAAATCCCTTGACGCACGAGAAGAAACAACGGAGGTCCCGGATACACCGGTGAGTATATTATATATAATACACATACAAAACTGAGAGAGTCAATAAGCGAGGTACCGAAGTTTCTTTTTTTTCGTCCCTCTGCGGTCGAGGAAAAAACACACAAACATGGTATACAATGAAAAGGAGAAATTGAAGTGTGCGCTACGAGAGGGGAAAAAGGTAAAAATCGCTTGGGTGAAGGTTTTCCGCGAGGTAGAAGGGTATTATGGTCTGCGTTTCGAATGCAGCCGAGGGTAAATACACGGGGCTGTGTATGCGGGCGAAAAAATGATGAAAAAATATATATAGGTAGATATAGATAGGCTATAGGCGAAGGGATTATGAGATTAAAAAATTCATGCCTGGATAAATAAGGGAGGAATTTTTTGCGGGTTTTCTATATGCGCAAAGCGGGCTTTTAGCGGGATTGTATAGCGCATCCGAGCTTTCGGATATGTGTGCGCGTGTTATTTTTCTTTTTAATAGCGACAAATTCAGAAAGCTGTTTCGTGCAGCTTTTTTGCGACTGCAAGTTGGTGTATCCGGTTACCGAATATGTGTTTCCTGTAAGCGAAATTGTCCCCAGTTGAGTACATAGTTTTTTTTAGTGGGTAAGTGTAGGTGTGTGTAGGATGTCGAGTAAAAAATTTGATCGGTAAAAATAAGTTCATTATTGATTTATCAGCGTTTTTTCAAAAGATGTGCAAGTTTATGTTCGATGATTGTTCATGTAGTGAATAAATATAATTGAATATCGAGTAATGTAATTGTTAAGAGGCTATATTAATAATAATATAAATATGATTTCATTATACATAAACAAATTATTTAGCTGTTAAACTGAAACCGTAAATAGCAAGAGCAAATGGAATTGTTAATGCATGCGATTAATTATAATAGCTCTCACTTATACGTATACTGTATATAATTCGTTTAATTAATATAGTATAAAATAAAATTTCGGTATATCAATTGTAGTACACAGCTATATAACAAAACGCAGCAATCATCGAGTCTATTAGTAAAAATACGCGAAAAATGAGCTTTTAAGCGCAAACCGTAACCGACGCGCCGCACGGATAAGCGCTCAATTAAAAAGTAGATTATTTAGCACTAATGGACCGATCCGTTATCACGAAGACAATAAACACTTTAAAAGCGCGTACATATCCGGGGCTTACGAAACCAGTATGACAATTTATTCATGTCGCTTCCATTCTCTTTTCCTCCTTCCCCTATTGAAATTGCATTGAAAAAGCCAAACGAGCGGATCCGTTATTATACAAATCGCCTGGCGGTCGTCCCACGCGCCTTTCAATTAATTAAATTATCATTCCCATTTAATTAATGCGGCGCAGAGTTATTATTTGTATAGCGCTATCTGCTTCTCTACGTATATATATCTGCCCTCGATCGATGTAATTTAATTTTAATTGTATAGGCATGACTGGAGGCGTTGCGCAACGTAAACGTGGAAACAATAATAAGACGGGAATACAGAGTGGCTGGTTGGTGGGCGCGAATGTGGGGAATATATTTTACGTTCAGGAGAGAGTTTTCCACGCGGTGAAGATTATGTAAACACTTTTTACGGCTCGCCGTTGCGCGTGCGATTCGTTTAGCGCGCATTTTCGTAATGCACTCGTCCCTTTTTATGATGCTCGATGAATGCGCCCACAGTTGGCTACAAAAAAAAAAGTATTTCTTTATCTGGAAGGTAATAAAAGGGCTGAGCGCTCATTTCAAATGTGCAAACCGCGTACGACAATTATTATTCTCGTTTAATCTTTTTTTTTCTCTCTCTGCTTCAAAGAGAGTAGTTATATATTTGTTTTGTCTTTGAAGCTGGAGGTGAATTTAGTTTTTTACAAGTGAACGAATTTGAAGGTAAATTACGTTGAAAATGGGAGATTAATTGAACAATTTTCAAACGAAATTGTCTTTGACAAGATATAAATTAATAACCAAATTTCAAATAAATGCAGGAGGTAAATGAAGAAATGTCCGTACCTGGTTGATTTTTAGTGGGTCTTTTCATTGTGGCCAATTTGTTTTCCAGTTAAACGTTTTTTGATGTTTCGGATAATGGTATAAACTGTAGAAATGTTTATGTATAGAAAGATAAAGAGTAAAAATTTTCTTAAAAGTAAAATTCTTCATCTCCAGGATTGTATTTTAACGTCTGTAATTGTCCATGGCTTGAACACTTCTAACGATTTTTGTAAATATTTCGTAGATACATATATATTGTACCACGCTCGTCCAAATCATTCATTCACTCTCTATCAAAATCGCATTCACAATTTTCGCATCTTCCTTCTTTCAAGCCCTTACAGAACTATATCCCATCTCTTTCAATATAAAGAATATTATATTACTAAATAAACCCTTCGCAAAATGGCACATCTTCATCCCCCATTCATCCCCATTCTCTCCTTTATTCCTCCATCCACGTTGCAACCACCTCACTCTTTCCCCGGTTAATTTTCTACTACACGAGCGTGAAAACGAGCCCGAGACAGACAGACTGTATCACGCCCGCGGCGCTTCTCCAAGTGAGTGTTCGTGCCAGTTACACACGTACGAGGACGGCATGCGGCGAGCTGCCCGTGTATGCGCCTGTGCGTTCGGTTAATTCAATTTTCCCTCGACCACACCCACCTCTCTCCGCCTCGCGCGCGTGGTGCGGTTTACATCGATGCGGTCGAGTCTGACTTTGCTCGCGCCTGCTCCACTTAATTTGCGTTCTTGCGGCCGCGGGAGAGTGAGGTGACCGATTATTTTTCTTTTTCGCGTGCTTAGAGGCGATTGACGATCGGTGCTGTGAGATGCCTGGCTTTGAAGGGTGAGAGGTTTTTTTAGAAGATTAAAAATTAGTTAACAGTGTGGAGGTTTTGCCGTGAAACTTTGTTTAAAAAAATGTATAATGCGGGGGGGTTGATTTCTTTTAGAATGGTGATTGTATCTTTTTTGTCAGTTAAGTAATCTGTATATTATAAAGGCTGTTATATATGGAGTAGTTATTGGAAAATCGACAGGGCTCATTTGAAATTTTCCCGCACAAAAGCAGTGTTGGTAAATATATAGAGGCTTGAAAGAAATTTTTGTAATTAAGATGAAATTCCATTGTAAATAAAAATAAGAAAGGGCTAAAAGTTTTCAGAAATTACGTAATAGAGAAGCATATAAGAGGCTAACTTGGGGTGAGATTTTATATTATCTAAAGTAGTGTGATATTTAAACTAAATTTAAAATATTTTACATTTTAAATGGGAGTAAGAGTTTAGATTGAAGGTTAGAGCGAGATTGTTCTGCAATTTAAAGAAAAAAATCGCTGTCAATACATTAAAAATAATTAGTATCTTTAAAAGTGGAAGTAGTTATTTTTCGCGAGATTAATTTATATCTTCATATAAAAATGAAATTACAGATATGCAACCACAAGAATATGCATATGAAAAACATCTTCATTATTATTTAAAACACAAACGTAATTCGCTTAATGGATTTCATTTGTACCTAATAAATATTCAAGTTTATAAACGAAGAACCATTGTTTTCACTTACACCTTTCTTCAGCGCGTACAAAAATGCTCGACTCGGACTTTACCTCCAGCTCGTTTCATTTGACTTGCACTTTCGCGATTATATCCCGTTCACGTGTACTTATTCTTTGTGCGCATTTTTTTTCTTTTTCGAGGAAGTCGACTTTTCGACTTTTAGAGGGCGAAACGTAGACACAACCCGATATAAATCCGGTTGAATTAAAAGTGTAGCCACGGTACGGTTAACGTCACGCGATAATTAGAAAAAGGGCTGCTAACGAGCTGCGGCTAAAATTGTAAGCGGTTTATCTTGTGCATAAGTAAGGAGGTTTATCTTCTGTGGAATCGTCGCTATTATTATATTGCATTGGATATAATGAAGTTGTCGGTCTAATTAGAAACATACTTAGGTTGATTATTATGTGTCTGAAATGTTCGCGATATATAAATGTATAGCTATATAGATGATTAGTCGGTATTACAATAGGTGTCACAATTTTTAAGTTCTTGTAAAACTCATATACTACATATATATAATTAGTTATAATATGTTTCAAGTGTATGAATTTTACAACAACTTTTAAAATTGAAGAAATCAATATGGGTGACTACAAATTCAACCTGTTGTAAATATCTCAACGCAGAGAAAAATCCAATTCAATTTAACACAAATCAATCATTGACTGATAAACGAAAAAAAAATCGCACACTGCCAGTGATCTCTTTCTCGTTCGTCTATACGAGTCCCGCGGGTCGCATTTTTCGACTCATTAATCAGGCTCGCTACGCGCGAAAGCTCTCAGTGCGAAAATCCGTATACGACTCCTACGCGCCTGGATTTTACGAGCTACCGCTGTGGTTATGGCGCCGGAGTGCGAGTGTTTTTCTTTTTGCGGGAGAGAAATGGCGCCTGATGGAGGTCGAATGGGGTTGTGAAAAATTCAGGTATGGAAAAATGGATGGTGTGTATGGTCATCGGAGGAATGAAAATCTTTGTTGTAGGAAGAATCGTTAAAGTTATAGAGATTCGTTGGTTTTTTTTCTTGACTGAAGAGTTGACTTGTATAGAGTGAAAATAACAATTTGAGTTGGTGAATTGATTTTGAATAGCAATTTGTGTTATAATTAGGGCTGCACGAGAGCGGGATAATACAATATTTCTGTAATTATTGTCTAGCTCTTGCCAATTTAAAAAAATTTCTCTCTTGTCTTGATCTTTTCAGACAATATGAAAAGCATTATTGTCTTGTATTGAAATTCTTGATCATATTGGAGCTACAGAGACGTGCGACAAATAAGTCAATTATTTAAAAAATTAGAGGTCC
>UCWB01005526.1:0-10303 GCA_900474355.1 Torymus geranii | reverse complement strand
CAGTATATCCCCCGGCTACTTTGGTTTAAATATTTTTTAAATAATTGTTTTACCGGTTATTGCGCGTCTAGGTAATTTGTTTATATGCGTGGACATTACATCCCCCGCCTACTTAGGTTTAGAAATTATTTAAATAGATGTTTTGCTTATTGTTGTGCGTCTACGTAACTCCTTTATATGCGTAGACGCCGCGTCTCTCGCTTGTTCGACCGCTCGCTGTTTGAACGCGCGCGCTACTCATACCGTTGGCCGTTGGAGCGCCCAATCCGCGCAGGCCTCTAGTGCGCAGGCGCCAGCCACAGTAACAGTTCGACGCACTGCTTGCCAGGCGATTCTTGACTTCTGAACTTGGACCGCTCTGAAGTTAGCAAACGCCCGGAAAAAATATTGTGTTGGGACTTGTTACCACGAGAATTTCTGATAAATTCAAATACCGTCAGAAGTGCAGTCATTTGTTTCTACGAAAAACAAATGCAGTAGTCGTTTCTACTGTGTATGTTCAATGTTCTTTTGACTTCGGTAACGTCAACTACATAACTAATCGCTGTTACTTATATGAGAACCATATTATTTTCTATTATAAATAAAATTAACACTAAATTGAAATGGCCGAAAAAGTCTTTGTTATTAAACAACAATTTTCCTCATATTTGGATTTCGATCAACATGTCGAAAAATATGAACAATCGTCTGGTTATAGACTGGCAACAGGCGATAGTAGTAAACGAAAAGGCGCTATTGCGGGGAGTGACTTTGAATTCGCATATAAAGTCTATAAATGCCAGAAATCTGGGATTTCAAAAAGTAAGAGCAAGGGTATAAGAAATAAGACGTAAGTATTTATAAAGTATTTTTTTTAATGCTTATAGATATTTTTAATTTGTTATAAGTACCTGTTGCTATGAAATATTTGTATTTGCAGCTCTCAAAAGACAAATTGCCCGTTTTATCTTCGGATAAAATACACTGCAAAACAAAATCATAATCCCAAAGAGTTTTTAGAAATAACACAATTAAATTTAATACATAACCACCCTTCAGTTGTAAGTATTTCCTTTATATTTTTTATTAATAAATAAACGTTTCTAATATATGAAGATGTAAAATTTCAATTCATTGAAATGTATTAATTTTCAGTGTGAGCCAGTAAATACATCTTTAACAGCAGATCAACCACTCTTATTTACTAGTGAATTAAATGTTTTCGATAAGACTTTAGTTTTAGATGTTACAAATAAGGTATGTATATAATAAAACAACTATTCTTTTATGAATTTTCAGTGAATTCAATTTATCAATTTTAGTGCTATCCAGACAATGCAAGCTTCGTTAGTGATCAACCGGTTCAAGTCAGTACTGAAACAAATGATTTGGCGGAAGATCAAGTTGTAGATACTACAAATGTAGATGTACTGCAGTCTCTTACAGAACCCCTACCATCAGGATTAAATGATCCAGCGACTGAGCCAATTTCAGATTGTACAAAGAAGGTATGTGTATATCTGGTTGGATCCATGTCACATGGGAAATCTAGCTGGATCAGGGTGGATCGACATAGATTTCAGTAGATTTTTTAGCTAGATTCCTACTTCAATCCATGTCACATGGATTTACCAGCTGGATTTCCCATGTGACATGGAATGAAGTAGGAATCTAGCTAAAAAATCTACTGAAATCAATATAAATCCACCCGGATCCAGCTGGATCCAGCTGGAAATCCAGCTGGATTTCCTAGCTGGATATTTTTGACCGGGTAATAAAAAATGGATTCTTTAAGCTACCATGTCATAAATTATAAATGTTAATAACAGTTAATAACTGTTAAAAATGACTTGAAACTATTTGTATCTATTTAAAACTTTCTATAAATGTCATAATATGTAGTATTTTGGTCACATTTTCAAATAGTTTTTAAAAGTTTTAAACAGTTTGACACAGTTTAAAATAATTTTCAATGATATTTGAAAAGAATTAATAATATACTTGCCTTTGGAACGCTCCTGTACTCCTTGATTTGTAATTAATTAAACTATCATCAACTAATCAACAATAGTAATAATTGTTAGTTAATAATTTATGATTAATTAAACTATTAATAATTATTAGAAACTTTTAAAAACTAGTACTAACAGTTTTTAACTTTTTGAATGAAAATATTTAGTAGCAACAATAGTGACATTATCATTGTGATGTATTAATTTTCAGTGCGAGGGATCGCATGCATTGTCTACAGACAATGTTAGCTCCATGAGTGAGCAACCTGCTCAAAATTCAGCGAGATGTGTACTTTTAAATTCTACAAATGCAGAACCGCTGCGATCTCTTACAAAATCAAACTATCCAGAGACTGAGCCAATTTCATCATATTGTACAAAGAAGGTATGCATAAATAAAAAACTGATTATGTTATAAATGTAAATTAATAATTCATAATTAATTTAACAAATGATATTTAACAATTATATTTATGAATGAGATTTTGAATGATATTTAAGAAGACTTAGTGAAGTAATTATGAAACTAATATTAACTAATTAACAATAGTAATAATTATTAGTCAATAATTGTGATTAATTAATCTATTAATAATTATTAAATACTTTTAAAAACTCTTACTGATACTTTTTTGAACATTATCATTGTGATGTATTAATTTTCAGTGCGAGGGATCGCATGCATTGTCTGGAGGCAATGCCAGCTCTGAGGTTGATCAACCTGCTGAAGATTCAGCGACAGATAATGTAGTTTCTGATTATATGAATGTAAACAGTATAGGTAATGAATCTCTGCAATCTCCTACAGATTCAATAGTGACTCAGTCTCTTTTAGATTCTACAAAGAAGGCATGTATATTAAAAATAATTTCAATTTTTTATCTAATTTTTAATTACAAACATAATAAAACTTATTCATATTTAATTATTTTTATAGAATTTGCATATCAGCGATATACACAAAGTAAAAAATGTGATCGAAGAAAAGAAAAGCCGAGGAAGACCGAAAGGGGCAACCAAAACAGCTATTGACTTGCCGGTAAAAGTCTATGAGAATATTGTGTTTACAAAGCTGTCAGAGAAGGGTCAATTCAAAAAGATTCTAGAATGGTTGGATATACAGAGTAGTATTGTCCCACTAGTTATGAGTGGCGAATATCTCATTAAATATTGCGATATAGAAGATAATTTGAAAAATTTGTGCAATTCATTTATAGATGAAAATGTAAATTTAGCTTTATTTGAAAATTTTTTCGAAGCGAAAGCTTTTAGATTTTTCAAAATCGCAGTACTTAAATTAAGAAAGAATCCCATATATATATATGTAAGATGTGTAACGCACGAGTCACAGAGGATGACGAGAGTATTGCTTGTGATGGGTGCCTAATGTGATTGCATACGAAATGCGTAGACATAAAATTAACAAAAAAAGTACAAACCTCGAATTGGTTTTGTTCTTTTTGCTTAAAAAAATAAATTATAAAAATATATGCTTACAACAACTTACTAAATATATTTACTAACATTAATACAGTAGCACCATATAATATCATAATATATATAATATGATCATGGTAAATTATATGCTGTATACTGGAACCTTTCTTAGTTTTATAATCTAAATAGTATTTTTTACGTGATTTTCCTGTTATATAGGTCTGTAAACATGAAGAAATTCAGATATTATGTAAAACTATTCAAATATTTTATAGAAATATAGCATTGGCACAATTTTTTGTTTGTTATTTCTATACCTCGATTTTTTATAAATAACTCGCCTTCGGCTCGGTTGGAAATTTACACGAGATATGTACTGTCCTAGGGAGGTAAAGATTTGTCTAGTGACAAGCATGTTTTCAGAGGTAGCCTTCTTTATCCCCTCGTTGTGTATATACCATACGCGCGTTGTTGAGCCGGGAGCGAAAAGGGTACTTTCCCCTAATTAATAATGCGACGAGTTGAATCAAAGTTCAACGCGCCCTCTTGTGACTGCAGAAACGCCAGTGTCTGCACGGCTTTTTCCGAAATAAATGACTCGTCAGAGTCAAGCTGAGCCTTGCCCTTGGGCAGCGCTCCATTATAATGCTGTGATGTATGGCGTACTGCTTTGAGCGTACTCTCCAAAGTTGAATTAGTAAAAATTGCTACACCCACCCATTAAATTAGTAGAAAAAACTATTAATTTATTACTAGCTCCTAATTATATCCTAATAATTTATTACTAGCTCCTAATTATATTCTAATAATTTATTACTAGCTCCTAATTATATCCTAATAATTTACTAATAATTTACTAATAGCTCTAATCTTGCCTTAAATCTGCCATATAGAAAGATTAATCTTGCCTTAAATCTGCCATATAGAAAGATTAATTATTTAAAAACGTCTCAAACCCGAAATGGTCGGGAGACGCTATAGATCCACGCAAAAAAGGGAAATACGTAGACATGCTACGATTTCATGAGCGAAAACTATTAAAAAAATTCTTAAACCCAAACAGCCGGGGGACTCGAAGTTCAGGCAAAACATGGAGGAGTCACGCACACGTGCGACAGTACTGAAAAATGTGAAAAAATCTATGATAATTTTGAAATTTAATTATTTTTTTTATAACTTTATATATACGCGTATATAAAAAAAAATACTCTGAACTTGAGATAGTGCCGCAGTATCAGGAAAATTTTTTGAATAAAAAATTGAATAATTCAGAATTAAAAAACAAAAAAATATTCTGTGTATATTGTAATGTATGTACATCCGTCTATTGAGTCAAAATATTGTATGTGTATGTAAATACACGTTCGCAAGTTTGTTATGATTAGACACATGGTTGGTGCATACCGCCAGTAGGCAAAAAGTCGTATATGCAACACGGGGATAAAGAGTGCCATTTCAGAACACGTCATGCCCGAGCCGAAGGCGAGGGTGGCAAACACGAGCTGTGGGCTGGCCAATTTTACTCCTGTGGTGCGTATTCGCTAAATGCACAATCTAGTGTATAGTGTATATCGACCGCTAAGCGGAAGAAGATGCTATCTCGGCTGAAGCTAACAGAAGATGCTATCTCGGCTGAGGTTAACAGAAGGTGCTAACTCGGCCGAGGCTAACAGAAGGTACTATCTCGGCCGAGGCTCACTGAAGATGCTATCTCGACTGAGGCTCAGATAACGTGCTATCTTGGCCGAGTACCATAGCATTTTCCAGCTAGTTTTAGCCGAGATAGCACGTTCTGTGAGCTTCGGCCGAGATAGCACCTTCTGTTAGCCTCAGCCGAGATAGCATCTTCTTCCGCTCAGCCGCCGATATGTCGTCTTACTTTCATAAATAGCGCCGGCTTACGGCCAATCGTCGCTATTTGCAAGGATACAATGCATAGGGCTCTTAAGAGCATGATATAACGAAAATAATTTCTTACAAGTTTCTGAAAAACCTATGATATCTCTTTTTTTTTTCATTGTTATTTTGTTTTCATTTATTATAACAAGATGTTAAGTCTTGGGCTTCGAGGACTACTCTTATATTTGATAGTTAATATTTTCTAATCATTTACCTTTTTTCTGGTGGTGTAGGTGTTTCCGAAATGAATAGACAGATATTCAGTCAACCAATTGCACTATTTATTTAGTTATAAATCTTACAATAAAATTATATAAAATTGTAATTAAATTACAAATATTTTATATTCGATCTATATTCGGTTGATTTATTATAAAACGCGTTGATTTCGAGAATCAATTGATGCAGATGGGTTTTGATTTTATTGATATAAGAATTTTCTCGTGAATTGCTATAGGGTCATATTGGCCAGTACAAAAATAATCACTACTCCTTTTGTCGATTGAAGTGGTATGGAGCTCGCGATCTGTTCACGAATAATACTGACGCGCGTGACACTTCGCTGTATTGATTTTGACGACGAGTCGAAATAATCTTTCCTCACACCGGGCCGAAAGTGCCTCATTCCCACCCGGCTCCGAAACGGAAATATGGCATTTTCGACCTCGATGTGAGGAAAAATAGTACCTATATGCTCGAAGGGAGTAAATTGGTCAGCCCACAGCTTTTTCCTAGCTACATGCCCATAAGAGTGCCATACATTTTCTCACTGCAAATAGCGTCTATTGGCCGTGAAGCGGCGTTATTTTTATGTATAGAATCTGTCACGCACGTAGCAAATACAATTTTTCGCCATAACCGGGGCGAAAACACCTAATTTCCGTTTGTGAACCGGGCGGGAATGTGCCACTTTGGGCTGGGTATGGCGAAATAGTACATTGTCCAACAAGGGGAGAAAATGAACTGTTTCTAACGAGGGTAAGGTGTGCAGCACAAGTCGGAGTCGAAGGCGCCGGAGGCACCCGAGACAGAGACGACTGCAAAAAACACCTCACCCGAGTCTGAAATAGCTTTTCATCTCGCGTGATAACGTATTTTTTTTTTAACGAAAGCATGGCAGGGCCTTTTTTACGATTGTGAGTCGGAGAAAGGATTGGGCATTTCGAGTCGTACAAAACGCAATTGAAAACCAAATTAATTAACTTATAAGTAGCACATTATTGCACGGCCTAAAGTTAGGGCCGTAGCGAAGGACTAGCCAAGAGGGACTGGCAAACTCTTTACCTCCCTACCTGCGTACATTGGCTGTTACCTGCGTAACACCCAATGTACATTCCAATGTCCATCTATATCTTTTTATGTAGATGTCCTAAAATTAAAAAAAAATTCAGAGATCATATCGACGACTGAGCGGCAGAAGGTCGTATTTCGGCGCCCGGCTGAAGAACGTCGTATCTCTCGGGGCGGTTGAAGAACGACGGATCTCGCCGCGTGGACGAAGAACGTCGTATCACACCGGGCGGTTCAAGAACGACGCATCTCGCCGCGCGATAAAGAACGCCGTATGACCGTATCTCATCAAGCGGTTCAAGAACGACGCATCTCGCCGCGCGAGTGAAAAACGCCGTATCTCACAGGGCGGTCCAAGAACGACGGATCTCGCGCGTATGTTTTTCTTGAAATTTTGTAGTGGCAGCTCTGCACGCTTGTGCAGCGCGTGTGTGCCGTCGCGAACGTTGTCCGTCTGAATACTCTTTTAATTAATTGAGACGAAAATTATTAGTGTTTTTAATCAGGAATTATATATAGGGTGTTCAAAAATTTCCTGAACGGTTAAATAACTCGTTGGGAAACAATTTTCGCTGAAAACACTAAATGGAGAAAATTTAAAATTTTGAGAAAGCTATCGGTGGAATCGCCGTTTTTTGGGACCTACTACAATTTTGGACCTTAAATTAAAAGAGTATTCAGACAGACGACGCTCGCCACGGCACACACGTGGTGTGCAAGAAGCAGAGCTGCCACTACAAAATTTCAAGAAAAAAATGCGCGCGAGATCCGTCGTTCTTGAACCGCCCTGTGAGATACGGCGTTCTTCACTCGCGCGGCGAGTTGCGTCGTTCTTGAACCGCCTGGTGAGATACTGCGTTCTTTACCCAGGCGGGAGATGCGTCGTTCTTAGTCCGCGCGGCGAGATGAGTCGTTCTTGAACCGCCCGGTGAGATACGACGTTCTTCAGCAGAGCGCAGAGATACGACCGTCTGCCGCTCAGCCGTCGATATTTAGAACACAAGAAATCAGTAACTGTAAAAAAATATTATTTATGGCATCCAGTAATGATTCGGGTCTGTAAAAGTTAACCTCTCCCTCCCTCTATCTTTCTCTTTCCTGCACTCGCATTGCACATCTTGCCAAAAAAACCCGTTTTAAAGTTCTCGAAAAACGAGGTGGAATATGCGGGGAAGCTCATCGCTTGCGCATCACATCCTCCTTACTCTCTAAATGCAAAGTAGTGAAAAAATGACTGGGAAATAGTGATAAGTAGGTCACTTCCGAAATAGTGTACATCGTCGCCTCCGAATAGAAAGGCGTTATCTGGGAATTCGCTCGTGAAAGGCGTTAACTCGGAGACCGCTCGTAAAAGGCGTTATCTCGGAGCCCGCTTCTAAAAGGCATTAACTCGGAGCTCGCTCGTAAAAGGCGTTAACTCGGAACCCGCTCGTAGAAGGCGTTATCTCGGAGCCCCCTCGTAGAAGGCGTTATATCGCACGCAAATTTTTCTGGCTCAAATTAAAGTTGGTAGCACTGCCTATGTAGATGCGCCCGTATCATAAATATACGTATAAAATCAACTTCTTTACAAATAAGAGTGTACCTCGGTGTTTTTCGACCCGCTGAGTCCCTTTTTGAGGACTATTTCGGTGTAACTCGACACGCTGATGTCCAGGAGACGATTTTGTCGCAAATAATAGTTTGTAACTCGTTTTTGACTGTACCTGGGGGTTTTTCGACCCTCTGAGTACATTTTTGGGGACTGTTTCGATGTGCCTCGACACGTTCATGCCCAGGAGACGATTTTGTCGCAAATCATAGTTTGCAACTCGGTTTTGACTCTGCCTAGGGGTTCTTCGACCCGCTGATTACATTTTGGGGGCTGTTTCAGTGTGCCACGATACGTTGATGCCCAGGTGACGATTTTATCGCAAATCATAATTGACAGCGACAGACGCTGCGCGCGCCTTTCAATTGGACGCAGTAACGATGACAGGTTCTGAGCTGGCCTATAATGCCTTATGGGTCTTGCGATGCTTAATAAATAAGCTTTTGGATCTCCTGAATTCAAATTTATATATTATAGGGCTGACAAATAGTCAGGAAATTTGTTATAAACAATTTATTGTTAACAATGAATTATTCTGCGATTATTTTTTTTTATTTTTAAACCATTACCAACAAACAACTATTATGATTTTTCACGTAGGTCATTTAGTTTTAGTTTTCGAAATAAAAATTTTGGAAGTAACTGAAAATACTATTTTTATCATTTTTAGCGTATGAGCAGTACTAATTATAAGTATTTGACAGCATTATAATATATAAATTTGAATTCAGGAGATCCAAAAGCTTATTTATTAAGCATCGGGAGACCCATAAGGCATTAGATGAGCTCAGAACCTACCGTCGTTACTGCTTACATTTAAAACGTGAGTGCAGCGTCTGTCGCTGTCAACTATGATTTGCGACAAAATCCTCTCCTGTGCATCAACGTGTCGAGGCACTCTGAAACGGACCCCAAAAACGTACTAAGCGGGTCGAAAAATCCCCAGATGCAGTCAAAACCGAGCGACAGACTATGATTGGCGACAAAATCGTCTCCTGTGCATCAACGTGTCGAGGCACACCGATACAGCCCCCAAAAACGTCCTCAGCGGGTCGAAAAACCCCAGGTACAGTCAAAACCGAGCAACAGACTATGATTGGCGACAAAATCGTCACCTGTGCATCAACGCCTCAAGGCACACCGAAAAAGTCCCCAAAACCGTACTCAGCATGTCGAAAAACCCCCAGATACAGTCAAAACCGAGGCACAAACGATGATTTGCGATAAACTCGTCTCCTGGGCATCAGCGTGTCGAGTTACACCGAAATAAAACGAACTCAGCGGGTCGAAAAACCCCCAGGTACACTCTTATTTGTAAAGAAGATATCGATGTTACCGTAAGCCAGCCTCACCTGCTTATTACGTGTCTATTAGATTTTACGTGTCTCTAAGCCCAGCGCGTACCCTTAAACCTGCCTCACCTGCTTATTACGTGTCTCTAAGCCCAGCGCGTGCCCGTAAGCCAGCTTGACCAGCTTATTACGTGTCTATAAGACTCTACGTGTCTCTAAGCCTAATTACGTGTCTGTAAGACTCTACGTGTCTGTTAGATTTTACGTGTCTGTAAGCCCAGCGCGTGCCCGTAAGCCAGCCTCACCTGCTTATTACGTGTCTGTTAGATTTTACGTGTCTGTAAGCCCAGCGCGTGCCCGTAAGCCAGCTTCACTTAGTTATTACGTGTCTATAAGACTCTACGTGTCTCTAGCCTAGCGCGTGCCCGTAAGCCAGCCTTACCTGCTTATTACGTGTCTGTTAGATTTTACGTGTCTATAAGCCCAGCGCGTGCCCTTAAACCAGCCTCACCTGCTTATTACGTGTCTATAAGACTCTACGTGTCTCCAAGCCTAATTACGTGTCTGTATGACTCTACGTGTCTATTAGATTTTACGTGTCTCTAAGCCCAGCGCGTGCCCGTAAGCCAGCCTTACCTGCTTATTACGTGTCTATTAGATTTTACGTGTCTCTAAGCCCAGCGCGTGCCCTTAAACCAGCCTCACCTGCTTATTACGTGTCTATAAGACTCTACGTGTCTATAAGCCCAGCGCGTGCCCGTAAGCCAGCCTCACCTGGTTATTACGTGTCTATAAGACTC
>UCWB01005525.1:0-10307 GCA_900474355.1 Torymus geranii | reverse complement strand
ATAAATCTTTCACACTTTTATATAATTTAAAACATTAAAGAATATCAACTCGTATTTTATCTTTTACAAAATAATATATTCGAATTTCAAAATTTTACAGTAATTATAAATTCATACGCATTTTCGTCGTTAAACATACTGTTGTAACATTCCTATATTAATTAAAATGCATTCTCTCGCTAAGAAGAAGTGCAAGATATTTCAAACGTTTACGCAGTAAAATTTCTGCCCCAATATTTACGAAACCTAAACTTTAATAATACGACTTAAATTTTATATCTTCTATAGTAAATAAATTATTTGGTTTAATTTGAAAAAACGTTGCCTTGAATAAAAAATATCTCTTGAAATAAAATTATAATTTAACGAAATTTCGTGGATATATTTTGAAGCTCATATAAACCATCATTAGATTAACTTTACCGTATTCCCTCTCGCTTCGCGCCGTCGTTTATTATACATAAACTTGCTCTCGTGAATTTGATGCAAAATTATTTAGATCTACCTAGACAGAATGTATTATCACTTGGCTATTACACGCGGTACCCGCATAAACATCACATGAGAGCGCAAAATTTCAAGGACTCATGTTCTTTGAAACTCTAGAATAAAATCGTCCATTAGCTGTAATTAGAGTCTTGATTTTCTTGATAATGTTAACATTCTTTTGATGCTGATACATCATACGCCACATAAGTACATACACACAGCTATCAGGCGCTGCTCATCTAACGTATCTCGACGTCACCTAATAAGATCATTAAAGCTGCTAAGTGACGTGAAAAACTTGACGTCGTAAATATTTCTAGAGATAATTTCCCCTCTTGCGCTCTCCTGCCGAAGAAGGGAAAATTTCACGCTCAGGTTCAGTGCTGGTCTGTTCTTTCTGCGCTCCCTCGCTCGCTCGTTCGCGCGCGTTTTGCCGAGGGGTCGCTAATTTTAACTTTCATGCCTCAGCCGGGATATTATGGCACTTTTTTCGCGCTCGGCGTAGTTCCAAAGTCAGCGATGCGGCTGTGGCAGCAGTTCTTTTTTTTGCACATGCTTAAGATGAGCCGATGTTTGCTCAACCGAGTGACACGTTCGAATTTCTCCATAGTAGACTCTCCCCCTCCCTCTATCCATCTCCTCCCCCACCACCGTCACTTCTCTTTCTCTCATGCCTTCGGTCTTCGGCAGTAGCCGCACCACGCGCACAGCTACTCGGATAAAAGTGTTATCGTATCGTAAAGTTTCGAAGAGAGGAGCGTGTCTCATAACAAAACCGTAAAATGTATAAAGAGAACATTGTTATAGATTGCGTATATATATATACACCCACGAGCACATACACACGTGCACACAGATACTTGGGGGAGATCGGACGCCACCCTAGAGCGGCAGGGAAAAGCGAGGAGGCCATCGCTATGTGTTTTTTTTCCTGCCCCACTCTTGGTTGTGAAAATTCAACCGTGAAAGTAAAATTAAACAGGCAAACGAAAGTCTTGTTAGCAGAGTGTGCTCGGGTGCGTGCGTAGGTGAAACGAAATTTATTATCATTTTTTCTTTCATTTTCATCGCACCGGCTACCTCATACTCTTGCGGGAAATACAATGTTAAAGTGTATTTATAACGCGGAGAGTGGAAATTCCTCGTCCCAAATATATTTCAAACACATAAGTGAAAATTTGATTAAAGTCACTAAAGTCTTAATTAGGTGGTGGGAAATTGATACCATAAGCGATAAAAATTAAACCATGCCTGTATTTTTAGTATGATTGGTATACAATGACGTACGGGTATATACGTTCGAAATTCATTCTCTGGCTAAAAGGTAAAATTTCATAGTTGAATTTTTTTTCTCAAAATTGGGTTTGTTCACTCTTTACACTTTGCAACTTTTTAATTTTATTTAATTAAGCTCTACAAGCTTAAAAATTACCTCTTACTTTATAAAATTATACTTACTTAACAAAAAATTGCTTTGTCATGGAGCATTTATATAGGAATGTATGACTTGCATTTTAATGCCTTTTCATAGATATAAAACACAGGTTGTTTGCACGTCATGTTGGTGACAAAATTGTACTATATATACTATACTAATATACCCTATTATGTTGGTTGTTCATAATTGTTAAAATACATTAGAACTGATCGTTATAGCCGGATTTGTAACGTTCTATGCCTTTCATCGACAGAATTTTACGATAAACTTTCTACATTTTACAAACTCTTCTTATTACTCTTCTTGTTACGAAACATTATGACGCAGATACGAGATTCACGCAAAGTTGAGTAAGATGCACTTATATAGGTCATTGTAATTTTCATAATTTCTGGTAGTTGAAATGTGTATCACTGTAAGCGAACGAGAGAAACATAAAAATGATTGATATTTCAGCTCGTCGAAATGGCACTTTCTGATCCGTCGCAAAGCTCGGGGTCTGAAAAGTGACATAAAACTTTAGATATTTGCAACAACTGATGCCGCTTTTCGAGATCGTTACTTTTGAACGACATTTCCCGGAAGAGCGCAGAGCTTGATAAATCAATTCTTCGACTAAAACAATAAACAAAGCCATTGGATTCTATTGTAATAATTTTTTTTCCTTTCCGCCCGCGGAAAGAAACAGCAAGGGATAATGCCGTGATTCAATTATGATTTATTGGGTTTGATATGGGAGTTTTGGTAAGCTCGCCGGTAAAGAAGGAGTGAGAGAGAATGAGAACATCTTCGGGGCAAATTCATCTGAGTTTTTCCGCTTGGTCGACGAAAAGACGGCCATCCCCTTCCCCCTGCGCAGGTTATCCGCAAAGAAATCGCATACGCCTTAGGAAATACACCCGAGGGACAAATACACTCGTCTCTCTCCTCTGACTTTGTGCTGCGGTCTCCTGATCGTTTGTGTGTGTGCATGTATGTGTGTGTACGCCCACACCAATGCATATAGGCAGGGTTAGCATCACGTACGCACCGCCAACGATTGCGTGGCTAAATCGTGAATTATTATTTATTTTTTCGGCCGCCAGCGTGGGACGTCATTGAAGTCGTCGACTTGTTTATGTATTAGTTTCTTTCTATCTCGTTCCCCTATTTGACGTCGAATGTGGATACGATCGGGGTGTGAAAAAAAGCAGAAGGAAAGATAGCTATGATCATGCCAATTATCTTTTATGCTCGGCGAACCTCCTTTTTATCTTGTTACGCACTGACGGAAACTATAGATTAGACGCATATACGTATAACGCCTCCTCAACGAACGTATATTTGTGTAATCAAGAGCAGTGAGGTATCATTTGCAAATTAAACTATTTTTAGTATGAGGATTTTCATCGTCTATAGTTAAACAAGATGTAGTCCTCTTTTCTCGCGTCTGTATGAGAGAGATCATCGTACTCTTCTTGATTATGCAGGGATTATGCAGCACGTTTGTTCTTGGAGCATATGATATATATTTCGAGAAAAACTGATGCGATCATGATTGAAGAAATAATAAATCGTTTCGATTTATGCGACTTTTGTGAAATTATTATCTCATCGTATTGAAATTGGCTTATAACTAGAGGGAGAGCTATCTATATATAAAATCTTCGTTTTTATATATACGAGGAGAAATTAACTACTCGCGGAACTTTCTATCTTTGCCATCGCAAAAAAAGTTACATCTCAAATACTAATATATTATTTTATTATAATATGCCTCCTAGAAAGTAAATTCATTTCAACTACTTTAATCGACTATTTGAGGTGTATTTAGACGTTAAATTGTTTTTGTAGATCTTGATCGTCCGAAATTAATTGTACATGGAAATGTTAAATAGAAATGAGTTTTATTTTAATGTTATCTACAACTTTTCTGTTGAATATTGCTGTACAATATCATGTCCTGGCGAATAATAAGTGAAATTCGACTAAAAACCAAAATAAAAACGTTTACTTACGTTGATGAAATCGTAAGTGTTCCGAACAAATCGGAAATACGGCAGGAGATAGAAATCACAACACAATTTTTTGAATTCAATTAATAAACTTAATTCAAAGAAATCCACAAATCGGGTTATCTTCCCGTTATTACGTCTTATTTAATTGAAAGCTTAACGACAACTAACTGTTTAAGTCAAACAATAACAACGAACTAAGCGAAGCGTACTAATTGTTTTTTGGTGGAAAAAAAACAATACATTTAGAATCTCCTTTGTAACATATGTGCAAGTTTCACAAAAAAAACGCGAAAATGGGGTTAAAAAAAAAAAAATTTGGGGCTCACAAAGAACCAAAAAAATGTGGCGTGGTAGGTGTGCCCCAGAAATTTATTTTTTTAACTCCATTTTAACATTTTTTTAAAATGAGAACTGCACATGTATCTATTTTTTCCTATAAAATTCGGGAAATACGTAACTATATATATCTATTCGCTATTTTAAGTTATTTTTCTAATCAACATTTAAATACATGTTACTATTCCGTTTCGTAACAGTAAGAATCGATGCTCAAAAGGAATTTCACCTGTATAGGTAACATATATATGTTGTAAACCTGTTCAGTGCGGCCGCCAAAATCATAGCATATGCATATAGTCAACAATATTGTTCTCTATTATTGTTCACTATTATTTTAGTGCCATGTATTACAATATCCACGAAAATTGGGCGTTTCGCCTTGCCCGGGTAATTTTAAAAAGTTTTGAAATTAATATTATAATCAATTATTTTATTCAGTTTTTATACATCATTTGAAAATTAAATAACAACTGATATTTTTTTCATGTTTTATACATAATTTAAAAATTAATACTTTTTCATCTTAATAAATTAATGTAATTAGTATTGTGTCATAAACTGGTGTAAGAATTTAACATTAAGAATTAATAAGAGGAATCAGAAATTATTTTTGTGAAAGCCACGTGCAAATAAATTAGCAGCGGTTTTTTTATTTGTCAATAGATTTGGATCAATATAGTACTATCGAGTACTTATTAGACGAGTATCTAGGAAACAATTCGTTTGGATCCGTCCTCTGAGATGGACGAGGAACTTGATTACAATATATGGATGTATACATATATCTCGGAAAACGCTTAAAATGGACTCATTTTGCATGGGAAACAGTTTTGATATGATAAACTTTTAGTAGTAGAAGTATCAATTTTCTCTATGGTGAAAATATAAGACTCTTCTGAGTAGCGGGCCGTACCTAAAAAACTTAATCAGTGGAAGTTACTGGAGGGGTGCGTTTTTTAATATAAGTAGAAAAGGTAAATATTTCAGCCGACATGTATGAAATTCGCTTTTTCTTTTTTTCTTTCTATTTTATTGGCGTTGGGTACAGAGACACCGTTATTCCCCCACACATGTTTATTGACCAGGACTTCTTTTAATTTTTAAAGTGAAAACTCTCGACCGAAACCCGCAGTGATCAGACTATTTTCAATGCTCAAGTGTTCAGCGCAATCATTGCAAATACCCGAATGGAAAATTAATAGAGCTTGACTTAGATGTTTTTAAGGTCTCAATGAGGTTCTTCGTATGGGTATGGGCCCCTAGCACGGCGCGTAGCGGTGCTCCCGTCCGATCTCCATAGTCCTGTTAGGGCCTTAGTAACGCCGGACAAACACCGCATACGGGCGAGCACATGAGGCTTTGCCTATGGCCTGACGTTCATTCCCGGATCCACACCCGACGGAAGCCTTTATATTGCATGAACCTGGTTTTATTTTTGAGGTCAAAATAAATTTTCATTGTTTTGTAAGTCGTATAAAAAATATGCACTGACCCAGCTCTTACTCACGGATAGGAAAGACTAGTCCGGTGCTCTAACCACTGAGCTATCGTTACGAGGCTTGCTCGAAAGCCTGACGCATATCTTCTTCTTGTCATTGTTTTAACGCGCCAGGGCTCGGATGACAGTCGAGTTGAGTCTGTGACACTATTAAGAATTGTGAGCCATTTCTATCAGGAAATAAAAAAGATATAATTTTAAAAAATCGTTATAAAACCAAAATTGATTCATGTTATTATTTATATTGTAAATGTATTATAATATTGTTATATCAACGCACAAATGAACGTTTGTACACGTTTTTTTTTTCATCTTTGAATATCACTTACACCTTAAAAAATGTTTTTTCACATGTTTTATCCAAAAAAATTATTTACCGTTGCAAAGCTTCCTTGTTACGGATAGCATGATACGTATTATACTACTTACTCTCTACATTTTGTTCAGTGCAAAGTTGACTATTTTGGCAGTTTCTATCGGCAGCTGAGCGGAAGACGAACGAATCTCGGCGCTAGGATGAATAATGACGTATCTTGGCGCGCGGATGAAGAACGACTTATCTTGCCGCGATTTTGTAGTGGTAGCTCGCACGCGTCGCTGCGGAATACGTCGAGATGTGTCGTTTTTTATCCTCGTGCTGAGGTACATACCTCGTTCTTCATCCTCGCGGCGAGATAAGTCATCCTCGCGCCGGGATACGTCGTTCTTCATCTTCGTACCGAGATACGTTCTTCTTCCGCTCAGCCGTCGATATGCACTTTAAAAATAATGAAATTAGATTTCCACTAAAATATTGTATATGCATACTAAATAATAGTGTATATATATATATGCACTACTAATTTCTTAACAGTATCCGACTTTACAATGAAAAAAATTTAGAGAGCGTTTTTATCTTGGTCTGTACAGCTAATTATAATATCCATTAACTTTTCCCCTACTAGGGTCTAAAAAAGCATGTACCTACAAAGAATGTATTATATTTTCACTAATCCTCTTAACAGTATTTCTGTCGACAGTATAGTTTCCAACTAATTAGCTTCTTCAAGGTGTGTTGAGGTCCTTTTTTTAATGTTACTGCTAAGCTTTAAACTGTTAAAACTTTAGAAGAAGAGGATAAAAGTCTCGTGGGTGTGATCTAAAAGCAAATATTATTCAATTTCATAACGAAGTAATCGATAACAAAAATTAAAATTTAATTAAAAGTCCTCTTATTGAGATTCAGAATGAAGCGCTTTTTTGCAGAAAAAAATGGGTTCTGCTATATTTTTTTGTCGTGCACGTTAAGGTCGAGCATGATATTATAATTTAAAACATTTTTCGTTGATAATAATATTTTACGAATGACCATTACCATTCGCGATCATCGCGATTCAGCGCAATCCCATAACTTTTTAATCTCTGCAATTAACGTGGTAAAAATATAAAAACAGCGTACAACGGCGTTGTAAAATATGCAATAGAATAAACGTGAAACTTATCGCAGTGAATTTTTACTTTATTATATTGCTCCAGTCCTTATGCATCACACGGCAGCATGTAACAGCAGCACAAATAAGATATTACACACAGATCCACACAGGCATAGTATAACTATACATCTGGAACGGCATCTCAGCTGTAATATTCATAGTGCTTTTAATGAGCGAGGGTGAATCGTTATTAAGTCTTCTTTTATCATGTATATTCTGAGAAAGACTTTGGGAGACTTTGTGCGTGGGCGCGTGAGAGAGAGGGCGCGAGTGAGAGAGGCATAAAGCGGAAAATACACGCGGGGATAAGTTCGCACGGTTGTGTGGGGGGGAAAGCGGACGGGCGCGATACTTTGCTTAAGCTCGTTAAAGCTGTACAACGTGCTGTCAAAGAGGGAAGGGCGCGCGCACGCGAGAGAGAAGGAGAGAGGGAGAAAGAGAGGGCTGAAGAGCACAGCGACGCCAAAGTGGCGGCGGCAGCGGCGAAAGAGAGTGCGAGAGCGAGAAGAACTTATCGCTGGTACTTAAGTTTTTAAAGGTGATCGTAAACACGTGTAACGAGAGTAACGCTCGCCGAGCCGCGCTCTGATGTAAATTCGTTTTATCCTTCTTTTCGCCCCCTTCAATTTACCCTCGGACTCGCGCGCGCGCGTCTTTCTTTCGCCTTTGCATCCTCCTTTGTTGCCTTGCTTCGTTCGCCCGCCGTGGCGCGCAAGGTTTTTATCTAACCGGGGGCAGATGCAGAACGTTGCGCCTCGTTGCCGCGGCTCTTCCGCCTGTTTCTTTTCTTTTAAATAGCGCCAACCCGCCTGTATTATCATACGGCCGCGTTTAGTGTAATTAAGGCGGCATCCCTCCGGGAAACTATCTGCAGTTCAACTGGGCCAATAGGTAGTTAGCACTTTACATCGCTTTTGTGTGCCTGTACCCGAAGAATCACATGCTAATTAAAAATGATAGTTAGTATGGTGCTTTTGAAGTAATACGTCAATGCAATCGGCTTATACCTTTCAAAATGTTTATCTCTATAAAATATATTATACTCTTTTCGTAAAATTTGAACGCTTTAATAATATATTCATTAAAAGCCGAGCGTATAGAGATTTTTTCTGGGCTTTTATGTTTCAACTATGAAAATACATTCATACTGTATTTTATATCCTTTTATTTTGAGACCATTATTTTCTGAGAGCTTTGCATTTAATTAAATGATGCGCATAGCGTTTTACCCATTAAAAATATTGTGCTAGCAAAAATATAGGTCTGACATTTTTGAAAGGATGCACACAATTATGAAGTGTGTATGTGTGCGTCAATCATATACCTATACCATCCTATTTCATATATAAGGAAGCTTTGAGCCGTTGCTCCTCATCTCCCTTCCCTTTATGTCATACTTTTTTCTCCTTACGTTTCTTTAATACTTATTTCTTTATTAATTTTATTCAAGAGAATTCCTGGTAGGAATTGAAATCTTTTGTGGGTAGTTAATATAGCTTGTTTGAATCAAAATGGCATAACAATGGATTCCAGTTTTCTGCCATAAGCGTGCCGCTTTTTTAAACCTACTTTACATATTTATTGGCCGCAAAAATGGTCTTAATTTTGTAACACTTATTAATTCGGCATTTTAATGTTAGTTAAAATAGACAGTGCAGAGACTACTAAATTTTGTTTGGATCCCGGCAAACAATCTCTTGAGATTATAGGTTTTCAGATATATGATTAAATTACTTTGAAATTTTAATGTGAGATTAGGGTCATTCCATAAAATGGAAGAAGTTGATTGAAAAAAGGTTTACATGCACTTGTTACTAGCCATGCGTGTCTAGTTACTAGCTATTTTTGATGGTCAGTTTATGTTTTCCTGCCCATTTTTAATGAATTAATGTTTATACCTGTGGTTTTAGCTATAAAAAAATTACATCAATTTTACAATAAAATTATATGTATAAAGATTCATTATTACTATTTTTTTAACGTGACTATTTATTGTTATTATAGTTATTCTTTAATTATTAATTTTTTCGAGTTTGATGTCTAATCATTTAATTTTTTTTCATCTTTGTCGTTATCATTACTTATTGCCGTCGTCAGCTGTTTTTTGTTAATACGTGAATACTATGTGTATTTATCATATGTCGTCAGGTGTAACTACATATATCGAAATGTCGATAGTTATTAAAATTTTATTACTTTTTGTATATTTATTCTTATTATTTTTTAAATTTTATGAAAGAAAGAAAAGAATTAAATGAGCTTTGCCCAGCCAAAATTCTTTTCTGAATCAGCCATTGCGTTTTTTGAAAATAGAAAAATTATTTTACATTGAATTAACAACTAAAAATATAGTTTTGTTGTTCTATTGAAAAAATTTGATAAGGATACAATTTTAATTTATTTATAACTAGTGTACTTCAAATCTGACTGTAATAATTAAAATCCAGTCTTGACTAAAACAATTTTTTAATTTATGAAATAGTCATTAACTGCAAATCTGTATCGTATGTACGAGTGGACTGGCTGTCAACGAAAGTGCAATCAAAAAGCTGTCAGTAAAAAAAAACATGCATTTCTGCGCAATATGTCCCTGACTACGGTATAGTTTTAATGAGAAACGATCGCAGCATTCGGAATAAACGAAAAAAAGCAAAAAATGGGAACCTACATATGTGTGTGTGCATGCGTGTGTGTGCGTGTGGGCGTGAGCGTGTGTATGTGTGTTGCATGTGCATGTGGTTGTAATACTACTTTGCTGAATACTAGAATTATACTATTCATTATAAATATTGAAAAGTATCGATTTCCCCGATTTCCTTATTTAGCTATCCCTCTACAGAAAAAACCCGCTGCCAATTCATAGGCAATTAGCTTTCCCAAAATAATTTATCAATTCATTCTGTTAAATTGAACTTGTTTCAAAGATATAAAAAGCTTAGTCCAGGCGCAGGCTATGATTTCGTAGCCGATTGAGTGCCATTGCTCTACCAAAGGTTTCTATACGTATTTTTTCTTCCTGATTACGAATTTCGAGGGTAGAAGTTCTGAATGTGGTTAGTTTAATTGTTATTAAC
>UCWB01005524.1:0-10297 GCA_900474355.1 Torymus geranii | reverse complement strand
CCCTCTCCAAGTTGCATAAACATCTCGCTCTTCAACACTTTTATTCTTGCAAATTAAGTGCAACATGCGCGCGCGGAGCTTTAGTATCCGTTAACGAAATTTGATTTTGCTTTATTCAACGGCAAAATGAAAAAACTTTTGCGAGCTCGTGTATATACGCGTTCGCGTTATACTCCATGTGGAGCTGAAGCTTATATAGGTACAATCTTTCTTTCATTTTCACTGCGATTATTATGTTATATGCATGCGCACAAAAAGTGGGTAGTTATTCGCGATGATGGTTTTGAAAAAATTTTCAATCTCAACGCGTTTTTACACAAAAGCGCGGTCGGCATATAGAAACTGGATTACCAGCGCGCCGCGAATCAGATTTTCGGATACTATAAGGTGTAAAAAAATTTCAATCTGCTATGTTGGATTTGGTATAACGTGGATCGCATCGTATCGTAGTTAAGGTATTTTCAGTCTCGGGAAAATATTTTCGCGGAGCCGCGCGCGGCATTCGTTGATTTTTAAATATCGGAAAAGCTAATAAAGTAAAATCCGCGCGCATCTCGCGTGCGCAAAACAAATTTTATAAAATGGAAAGAGTCCGCGCGCTAGCGCTCGTCTCTGACGAAGTCATCTTTGCCCGAGTACTTTACATATAGATAGAAGTTTTATATACGTTATAAGAAAAAAATCTAATACCCTTTCGAGTAAACTAAAATCCGTACGCATATATAATCCGCGCTCGCGCGCAAGCTCGCTAGATGAATTCTAATTTGAATATAAGGTAGTTTTATGAAAATGCGAGAGCGCGGGGTATATAAAAGTTTGTCATCAGTCATTTTATATCGCTTTATGATCTGTACGTCCGGAGGCTTCAAGGTAAGTGAAATGCTTACGTAAGATATTAAAGTGGGACAATATTAAATTAGAGGGCTCGTTGATATTTTCCCATGTCCGCGACGACAAAGACCTACTTTATTTTATCGATAACGTTCTAATTTTAAAATTTTTACGGAACGCAATAGAAAATTTGTATATATATAGCATTTTTTAGTAAAAGAGCATAATATTTTCTACGAGCTTTGACGTATAAATTGTAATATGCAGTATATATAGCTCAAGTATAAAGAACAGAGGTAGTTTAAAAAAAGACAAGCAGTGAAACGAAAATATATAAATAAGACGAGTTCTGTAGTGGAGCGAGTTTTTCCGTTGTCCCTTCGCGTCGCGTCGGAAAATGTATAGCGGTTGTAGACCGAGTGGGCGGAAGTTTGCGAGTGATACGGGCGGGTTATCAGGCGCACTGCTGCTCCTGCCGCTGCTCTCTTACCGTAAAGCGTCCAGTCGGTCACGGGTGCAACTGACAAGCCGCATTTGAAAATTCCATCGAAATCCATTGCCAGTGCCATGCCCGTCGCGTAGCCGCCGTAACTCCACCCCCATATCGCCGTCCTCGTGCGATCGATGAAGGAGAAGTTGTCTTGTAGATGCCTGCGGAATTTCCAGATTTTTTACTTTAATACTTTTGCTTTTATTTACGGTGAAATAACATATATATTTATCGAAGCTTTCGTATATATTTATGTTCAATGAGTAATCGGATCGGATGTATTAATTAAAACAAGAGTTTAATTGCAGAATGCTTATTTTCTGGGTTTATACTTTATTTAACTCTGTAATTAATTGAGTAATTATCATGTTTGTATGTGAAAAAACAATTAAAATTATGCGTAATTCGAGTTATAATTTTGATTTACTTAAAACTTTTAATTACTTCTTATATAAATACTCGTTAATTACAAAGAATAATCTCTTGAAAAGTATTCTTTCATGCAATTTTAAAATGGAATTCATAATTTAACTTTTTGAAAAAACTAAGCTTTGTTTATTTTTGATTGTCATTTGCCCATATGTCATGTTTTCGTTATTAATATAACGTTTAAAATTTTAATTTAACATCATTCATAACGTACATTTTTCTTAAATTACTCGGAATTTGATAAATTGGAATTATTTAATTTGGAAGTAAACTCTTTAATTTATAAATCAATATTGATAAATACATTTTGATTACACGTAAGTAGATAAAGAACTTATTATTTTCAATTGTATTGCATTGATTGGGCATTAAAGTATGGCGTTTCAAGTAAAAAAGCGAGATAAAATACTTTGTATAACTAGTTCTCGCAGATTTGATACTAATTACCTACACAAGTACCAAGAATAATGGCTTTAAAAAAAGAGGTAGTTATTATTTGATGGGTTCTTTAGACAAATTATTAAATCTCCTTTTTAATTGAAATTTCTATCAGCATTTTATTTAAACCCATTCAACGTTACAATAATTATACGTAACAATTTTTATGAATCATTAGAGTTTTAGAACATTGACTATTGATATTTTCTTCGTTAAACTTCAAATAAGATAATATCTATTTAGAAAATAAGTAGACACTTTTATTAAAGTTTTAGAATAAAATAATTTTTTCCTGACCAATTTTACACTGTTCCTTGGATATGACTAATTATAAAACTGCTCGAAAAACAACTTCATAGAAGACAGACGCAAAGGGGTTAATTAAAATAAGTTTTCCGGTTTTCATTCCGCGCAGTCGAATCTTGTAGTTAGTGGGCTTACGAAGGTTTGGTTTTCAAAGTTTTCTTAGTTATCAGAATGCCTGACTTAATGATTACGAAAAGCTTATCAAACAACTTTAATCTAAGGGTGCAATTTTTACAACTTCAAAAGGAGTTGTTCATATAATTCTTTCCATAATAACTAAATTTCTTTTCGTGATGCTAATACCAAGAAATAACATTATACATTTTATTTAAATTAAGAAGTAAACAATAAGGATAAATAATTATTCAACAATTTATAATTATTGTATATTCAAGCCATTCTCTGTTTTAGCACCCTTATGTTCGAAGTAAGTAATCTTTATAGACGCTATGAAATGTTACGGTTACCGGTAACTATATACGTTTTCAGCTGAAAGCCATATACCGAGCGCTGCAAATCCATTTATTTCCACCTTTAGCACCTTACGGTGAAAAACTAACGAAAAAAAAACTAAAATTACTTAGAGTAATCAATACTCGGGGAAAAAACATAAAAATCCCATATAATCCCTCGCGACATCTACCTCCTTTACGCACGAACATTCAAATCAATATTCGCACCGCCTGTTATGACCGAGAACAAGCCGACAATCATGCCGAGTGCGCGCAGGGGTGCGTTTATCCCCGGCTTCCACGACGTCTAATCGTATAAGAATCCGCGACGCAATTCGCATATCTCCGAGCTCGTGAAAAATATATATGTAGCTTGAATCGAACGTCGGCTTCCTTTTTTTTTATCTAAGGCCATTTCGCAAGCCATTCCGCAGCGCAAAACTCCAAGAGAGGCGCTGAAAGAGGGACCGAAGGAAGGGGATATCTGACAATCTATAATATCCCTTTCTCTCTCGCTCCTCTATCTGCGGTCTTTATCCCTTTGGTCCTGGGGAAATCCTCGAAATCGAACGAGTCAATTCCCCCCCTTGACGTTTCTTCTTCGCGATTCAAATTGCCTTTTCCTTTATTCCAATTGCGAGTCGCGTCGATCCACGCCTCCTCTTTCGCGCGCGCACACTTGACGGCGATGGGTCCACGGTCAAAGCTTGCAATTAGGCGGAGAAAAGAAAGGGAGTATTTACGAAGCTGCAAGGTGAAGGTGTGTATCGAAATGCAGCAGTTAAATTATTTTAATAAGCGCGTGATATTGAATTATCAAGCGTTGTGCAATATTCTCGAAAATTTGTTGTCGCGATCAAAGTTAATTAGTTATTACAGAAGTAAATACGTTGAATTTAATATCAGAAAGGATATACAATATTGGAATGCAACATGATAGAGTGTGATATACATCAAGTTTTATATTACTGTATGAAAATTTAAAACGCGGTAATATTACATTTGAAAAGCGCGACAAAGCTGAAAAAGCGAATGAAAAAAAAGGGTATTGACATAAGTTGCTTTTCGCATTGGCTGCCTTTTAAATTATATGAACATCGAATTAAAAGGCTTCAATTACGTAAAGCAAATCATTAAAAAATGCAATTGCGTGGACGACTATATAGACCAGAACGAGATAGAGAGAGAGAGAGGTGCATCCACGTTAATGGACAATAATTACAGAGCAACTTTTTCACGAATGCGAACTTAATTATACCAATTATTTTGCGTACACTGTAACATGTAATTTTATAATTTGTAAAATTTGTCCCACCGTCTATAGTCCCGTACATGCATTTAATCTCTGGCAATAAACTTGAATTGACTCTTAAAAATAAAAATAATTAAATATATAGCGCATTAAACTTTCGCAATTATAGCAATGACATTTGACTTTATAAACCATAAAAACCTGAATCGCATTTATACGTTATACATATACAAACAAGTTTTCACGCTCGCTGCACGTGCAAGACACAACAGTCATCTCCCTCAACTTTTAATGAAAATATTATTTTTATTATCGAAAAAGCCGGGGCAAAAAATCATTCTCTCTCTCTCTCACACACACCCGGGCGTTAAATAAAACAATGCGCGCAAAGGGCCGTACTCGAAAATAGAGTCCGAAAGGCTCTTTATCAAAGGCAGGCGTGCGCGCGCGATTAATAAATCTTGCAAAAAGCGGCAATCGATATTCACGAGCCGCGCGCGTGCGAAATGAAAAAAAAAGCAACGGCGCGACCACGGGGGAAAAAACGCCCGTCACGCGCAGAAAGAGAGAACGCACAGCGGTGGACCTTCCGGGATTCTCACGCACACGTATACACACACATACACGCACGATGTATCTCTTTTCTTCCAGCTCGCCGAGGGGGTAGCTGTGCTGTATATGTATATACGCGTACATATACGCGAGCGGGGGTGGCATTGGCCTCTCTTCTCGGGGCGTAACCGACCGGCTGCGGCTGCTGCTGCTGCTGCTGCTGTTTTGCCGGTGCGCAAGCTCCCGCGCGCGCTCGCAAAAAGTCAGTCGCGAAATTGGAGAGCGGCCAAGCGATTGCGGAATCGCTAGCTCCTCTCTCCAATGCTACTAGTACCTACTATACCACTATCTAGTCTACGCTGCGCACGTGTGACAGACGCTAGCTGACCGACTTCTCTCTCGGTCTTTGTCATCCCTCGCGAGTGTTTCTCGTATAGTGCACATACGCCTGCGAGCTGGCATACATATATGCATTTGCCGCCCGCGCACTATGCTGCGCGCGTTCTCTTTGAAGGGGTTGCTTGGAAGCATAAGAGCAAGAGATTCGGCTCCTGAAAGCTCGTTATATATATAATAGTTTTGCCACCACCGCCGCCACGTGCTATTGCCGTGGCCTGCTTTCGCAGGATCTACAGCAAGCTGATTGTCGGCTCTGCGCGTAATATACACGTTCACGTCTTATTGTATTTCGACAAATTCTCCCTCTGCCGCGTATGTAGTAACATATACATATAACGCGTCCGGCGCATATGTATATAGGCGAGTATAGCCTCGGAGGAATCGTATGAAGTGGCTGTCGAGGAGTAGGTATAGGAGATGCTCGGCGCAATCTCCGCGCCGCGGGCGACTCGCTAAACATTTCACGAGGCGACGCGCGCGAGTGCGCGTCACACACAAAGAAAATCGGCCGCCCGCGTTGTCCCCGAGACGACGCCCGCGCAGGGACAGGCACTTTGCCAGCCCGGTCCTCCTCCCCGCGGAGAGAGTCGCTGCTGCTGTCTCGACGTAATTGCCCTTAACGAGGGTCGCAGCCCCCGTGAGGAAGGAAGAGATGGAGGAGAGTGAGAGAGGGAATAGCACGTCAGCCCCGCGGTGCGAGTTTAATGATGCAACGTACGTGTGAGCCCTAGAGTTTTCGTATCGTAAGCTCTCTCTCTCTCTCTCTCTCTCGCGCGCTCTTGGTTGTTCGCTATCTATCTATATATATATGTAACGGCTATGTAAGTAGCTGGGGCCGAGGTACGGTCGAAGTTCCCCGAAGATCCGAGTGGGAATGACAGTTGGTGCCAAGTGCATTAGTTATCGAAGGAACTGGGAATTAATTCATTAGTTTCAGTTTTTTTTTGTTATAATTTGAATTCTTAATGAAAAGAAAGGAATTTACAGAATTAATTAGTTCATCGTGTTTTTGTTTAATTTAGAAAAGCCTAAATTAACAACGCGTTAAATCCCATTCAAGTATAGCGAAAGGGAATTTAAAATGAATATATAAGAAGGCCTACAAAGTTTTGTTGGGAGGGCAGCTTAATTTTTCGGAATGACGTTGACAATGCTTAAAAAAAAGTTTTCCCTAAAATTATAGCCCGTAAAGACTTGCTAACAAAATTTCAAATTCACTAACTTTCCTCTTAAGGGAACATTGTAAAATAACACCAACTTGATAATAACTTTTTGTTTTAAGGCTGAAACGTTGCCCGGAACGGCCAGCTGACGAGGGTTGAGAAAAAAAAGCTCCTAAAGAAGTTTGCATGATATCTCTAATCTCGTCCTTATTTATTTTTTAAGAGGTTTATTAATCCGTTTCCGCGTGCCGGGCTAAGTAGTTGGGAGATTGCTTTTGCGCGTTTAACATTGTTAATTATTCGCCATTTAAGAAACTTGAAGCACGCAATCTTCACATAATTGCTTTCATTATTGCAAACTACTGTGTGTGCATTCGTCTAGTACTGATTTAAGAGTTACGAAAATTTGAGTACAAGGATTTGTTAATATTAACATTCCAATGGAAGTATGTAAAAGAAGTTGATAAAAATTTTAATTTACACCATAAAAAATAATTATACTTTTAACAAAATTTCACCCCGCACGGAGACAAATTTTGAGCCAGGCAACCTTGGTGCCCGCCGTTTTTCTCAGACATCCCCGAGCGCGCAGATGTAAGAAATGACCGGTCCGCGAGTGATCCAATCACGAAATGTAATAAACTCTCGCTCGTTTCCATCCAGAGCTGTCGGGCGACTTGCTTATCAAATCAGTACAATAGAATTTGTAGCAATCTAGGCTCGGAGTAGGCTAATTTTCCGGCTCCCAGGCGGCGAGTCTCCGCGGAGCGAGGAATGAGAAAAGGAGCGGATCTCGCTAGAGAGTGAGACTTTGCTACAGCGTCTCGCGAGTCCACTCCTTCTGCTCTTCCTCTGGCCTGTCGTAATAAATTACCCGAGCTTCTCTTTGCCTCTTCGTTCCTTTCCGGAGTGAGAAAATGCGCGCGCGCTCGCGGAAAGGAGGAGCTCCGCGAAGGGCGAAAAAGCAGAGGCGCTGCGGCTATAGGCTCGATAAATTCAGACAAAGTTAGGAGCAATTTTCTACTTGTTAACGTTTTTCTTAGCCACGAGCGAGAGGCTGAAAAAGGCGAGCGAAAGAGAGCTGCAGCAGGCGAAAGAGAGAAAGAGAGAGAGATGAGGAACGCGCGCCGAGGCAAAAGAAAGTCCGGAATTACGCTGCGGAAGAGAAGCAAGGGAGAAGAGTGCGAGGAAAAGAAGAAGTTAATTTATCGGGCACGGGATTAGGTGTTAGAAGTTAGTTACACGTGCAGGATCCACGGGATTACTCGCGGACGCGAGCTCATAGTAGGGCGGGATATGTTCCTCAATTCATTACAACTGTAAGAAGAAACGTTGCGCGAGGGACCCGGCGCGCCGTGCCGCGCTTTTCTACCTCCCCGTATAGTTTTATCATCGTCGCAGCTCCCGCGAGCGTGAAGATGCGTGTTATAGCCGCGCCTTCCCTCCCGAGTTCCGAACTTTGCGCTTCGCGAGTGCGCCGGGGATTTTAACTTATCCAGGCTCTCGTGCGCCGGACTTTAAGTATAAAAGGCGAAAGTCGGGCCTCGTTCTCTTTGTCGCGCTCTATCTCTCGTTCTTGTTTGTTTTCTTTTCTTTCTCGTTTCTCTCGGAGAAGCGCGCGATGCCATCGCGAGCGCAAGAGCGGCACTTAGGTAATGGAGAGAGAGAGTGAGAGGGCCATTTGCATATTCATTTTTTCTGAAAATCGCCGGGACCGAGGTTCTTCTCTTTTCTTTTTTCTCTTTAGGGAAGCTGGGGCGTGAACACGGCGGCATTTCGATCTCGCGGGAAGATTAGCGCGCAACGCGCTATAGACGCGATATTAATTGCATAAATTCGGAATTGATTAAGTCGTCGGCGCTTTGTTCCTTTAATTAATGCGATTCATGCCAACGCCGCGTCGCGAATGAGTCTCGCGATGGTGTGCGGTGTGATCGATGAAAGCCCCGCGCGTGTATTTCCTACGCGGTAGGGCTGAGCGACAGGTACCTCGAGAGTATGCGTAATTTAAGACGGCGCTGTATTGATTGCGCAATATTAATTGCTCAACGATTGATTGCGCGCGAGATTTATTGAGCTTCGCTATGGCCTTGTTATGAAATAGGCGCGCGCAGCTTTATTGACAAATTTTGTCGACGATGTATATAATTTGCATTAATGTTGTATAAGTAGGAGAAAATTATTCATAGATGTATTTTGTATTGGTTTCCGGAAGAGGAAAATTTGCATAACGGCGAAGATTTTCCAAAATTCAAATTATGATGTTTTTCGGTATTTTCGAGGTTTTTCAATCAGGAAATAATATTTTCACAAAATATATGCCTGGGGTACGTACATAAAATATATACGTATGCGACAAAATTTTATGTTATCACGCATAATTCAAAGAAAATACTTATTAGACTGAAATTTCACATGAAGTTTATACTGAAGTGGGGCGGGTTCGATGTTGGAGCTAATCGAATATAAATAGTAAGTATAAGATTTTTTCAACAAAAAACTAATTTTAAAAAGTTTCATAAAAATTGTTTGGGCTATTGGTATTAAAAATTATGTAAAAATAATGTCTATATTCTTACAAATCGCATGTCGGACTTTATAACCACGGGTATAATTTATTTTTGAACAATGTATTTTATTATAAACCTAAAGCGATTTAGTATCTTATAAAGGATAAAATCTGATTTTAAAGTATCAGCTATCAGCCCATATTTGTTAGCTTTAAAAATCCAAAAATTCTTTCTTGATTCATAGCAGAATATAAGAATTATGCGAGTATATCTTCTAAATGTACGTATAACGTACTTTCTATTCATGATTTATGATCATCTTAAAGGAAATATGTAAAAAGAAAATTTTAAAAATGGATACCCAATATCGGAAAAAAATTATTTTTTATCTGTTTGCTTTTGTGAGAAATAAAAAACCGTAATAAATTTCATTCCCTGTCTCTTTGAGAAAGCTATCATGCTAACTCACGTCTTAGCATCATTTTTTTTTTTTTTTTATTATAGATCAAACGCACGCTATAAGTACGCGCGCGGAGATGGACTGGGCTTTGAATGCAAAGAATTTAGAATTAACCTCATTAATAACCTTATAATAAAAATAAACAAACATTACGTTGCCATACTCATAGCTGTAGCTGTGGCAGCTATGACAACGCTGTCGACCAATCAGATTGCGAATAAAACGCTAAATGAAATAGCCATTTTAATAAAGAGGATTTTTAATTGATTTGAAATATTTTTATAAAATTATGCATTGAACTGTATTTTAGTACGCTTAAAATATTAATATATTTTATTAAAGTCTTACCTCGTAACATTGAGTTGGTCCTTAATTTCAACTGTCCCCATATTCCTATAGATTGCAAACATCATGCTGTTGCCTTTTAATCCTGTTCCCCGTCCATCGATTGATGCATAAATTATGCTCTTATTTGCTACTAAATACGTTCCCCAATCTATACTGAATTTTTCCGTAACTTCGTTCGTATCTGGTCCACCATACCTGTAATAAAAAAAAATTATTTTATAAAAACATAGTCAAGTTTAATCTTTACTTGTATTTTGAACCTTACAGATAAATGTCTTTTTTCAAATACGTATGGTGCGTTGTGGGAAAATATTTAGTCTCACAGGATCAGTGTAGACATTATAATTAAAATATTCACATTTCCTCAATCAAGATTCTTCAGTCAACTTAACCCCCCGCAATTCAAAATGCAAAAAAGCTTGAAAGTAATCCATTAAACCTCAGACCAGATCTTGAAAAGTACCAACGTTGAATTACTCATGATGGGTCGTCTACTCCTTTAGCAAAAGTAAAAGATTTGTAATTCAACGGGCTACGTTAATTTGAAACAAAATTTTACTTAATCCATCAGACTAATGAAACAAGTTCGATAAAGATTTTGGACTTCTAAAATTAACCACGTTATTGAGTGAATAAAAATATGTTTGATAATACTAGACAATAAAAG
>UCWB01005523.1:0-10306 GCA_900474355.1 Torymus geranii | reverse complement strand
TTATTTATGTCGAGTGTGTATTTTCGTATTAAACTTAATGTATTTGTATATTAAATTACATTCCATTACATTATTCTTAAAATTCAGTAATGTTTGTAACTTGAAAGTTTCTTAAATTTAAGGACATTGAAAAAGGTCTGAAACTGAAATATCCGGGGGTGCGAGGTCCTCACAAATAAATGAAGCTACGGAGACATGCGTCAGTGAACAAGTCAATTATTTTAAAAACTTACTATTTTACGTCTGCGTACCTTCCTCTTCTACGAGGATCTCTAATTTTTCTCTAATGTCTCGCTCTCGTGCAGTCCTAAACATAATTTTTAACAATGTATAAAATTTTCGTAGATTTTGAAAAATCAAAAATTCCCGACCTTATAAATTCTACAAAAAAGTGATATACTAGAAAAATTAGATTAATCCCGTCCGATCCAATTACAAGTTATCGCGGAAAAATCAAGCCAACCCAATTTCCACCCCCACACCGCAGCGAAACTTCCCCCAACAATTACGTAACTATTTAAAAACCCACGCGTCCTGAAAGCTCGCGCGCGAAAGGAGGCATCGGAATACAATTTGACCTCCTTACATCCGCGCCTATGCCGGAGAGAGAAAGTTTAAAAAATAAATTTAAACTTCAGAGGGCAGGCGCGCGGCCCGGCGCCACAATGGACGCGAGAGTATACATCTATACAAATTTAAAGCTCGGCTGACCTATTAGTCCGTATCTACTTCCAAGCTAGATATATACGCCTTCTCGCGCTCATTGTACTTTCTGAACTGAATTCCTTTTTTTCGCCCTCCCCTCACTTGTTTTTCAAACTTTTCAATCAGATATAAGAAAACGAACGAATACTGAACCTCTCTCTACGGCTTTTTACGTGCTCATCAAACGCATATAGGGTGCGGTACGCACGAGGCGCGTAATTTTGCAGTTTATCGATCCCGTCTGGAAATTCTTGCGTATACGTAAAAATTGTTATACTTACCGAAAGCTGCATATTCTTCAATGAAATTTGTCTGTATACCTAACCGAATATCCGTATACGTTTGAACGTTAATATTTCTTACTCAATTACCGCGCTAAATCAAGCCGCGTTGTTTCCTCAATTACTTCTATCGACATTCTCGCGAATGTCTCGCAAAAACATTGCGAGAGAGAGCAAGAGAGGCCAGAGCTTCGCCAGCAACCTTGACTTCAAAGACGTCACTCTAAGCGTCTTCCGACACGCGAGCCACACACGTTGCACGTCACGTTTCTTCCCCGCGCACGCCCTGTGTGCCAGCAGCACTTTCGCATCTTCCGCTATTCGGTAATCGAAGCTCTCCCCCTTTTTCCATGTTATGTATTACATACATTTTCCACTCTCGCCCGAGTGTTATCTTATCCACAGAATTTAGACTGGCGAACGATAATTATTAACCGTGGGTGTATATATGTGTACACGCACACGTTGACCGTTTTGTATAGTTTTTCTTTCTATATATAGGCACACGTGTGTATACATCGCTGGGAAGTTGGCTATGGTTAATTTATGCGGCGATCCAGCGGATTAGCGACGGTGGTCGCGTGCTCTCTCCCCGATATTGAATTAATTCGCGCGCGAGTTGTAATCTGGTTAACAAATATATGAGGTGGGCGGTGTACCCCGCCGCCGCAGTTATAATTGAGAGCCGCACGTGCGTGCGTGTATGTGTGGGTGTTTTTTGATGGCGATTAATTCTTCTTAGACCTTAATAAACGCGCACGCGGGGCTATTCCCTGATCGATACAAAACTTTTCGGCCTTTCCCTCCCTTGAACTCTATATATATACCAGTAGCAAAGAGAGAGAAGGATAATTTAATTTTTCATGCTGTATGATACTACTCGCATTCTAAGGAAAATAGCTAGGAGCAATTTTAACTTTTTTTTTCTGCGTGACTTTCGGACTCTTAGTGACTTGAAAATTCGCCGACAAAGATTTTCCATCCCGTACATCCTTGCTGCTATACTACTAGGAATAAAAAAAAACAGAAGACAAATACGAGGGGAACAACTATTACTACCATCGTCATGGGAAGAAAAGTTATATACGAATGAGTGTGTTCTCTCAGTGGGAAAAAGAAAATGACGCGTGCGGCAAGGAGGAGGAAGAGAGAAAAATCCCTCTCTCCGGTATAGAAAGAGAAAGTGCTATATACCGTACCCTCGTCGTCCTCCTCCTCCACGCGAAGAGAGCGCGAAACTTTGTCAATTTACTAGGAATCTCCCCTATATACCCTCACTCTCCCCCACTCCCCACACACACGTATAATATATATATAATACACGCACGCGCACATGAGAGCGAGGGCTTTTTATTCCGGGCTCGGATCGCTGATTTTCGCTAAGGATAAAGAGGCCGGCTACGCGCGCATGCTGATTGCATGCAAATATACGCCTCCTCTGCGCGAGCAAAAGAAAGAAGAGAGAGCTACACACACAGCCCGAAGCGCAACACGGGGGTGTGCCGAGAGGAGGAGGAGGAGAACGGCGAGCGAGCGAGTGAGAGGGAACGAGGCCAGGTGAGGTTAGAGCCGAACCTTGGCTCGGGTTGTAACGATCGCCCTAATCTCCCACGTCCCCGCGCGCCGCCGCCGCCGGCTCCCCTCCACTTTACCCTCTACCCTCCTCCTCCTCCACCGCCCTCCTCTCTCACTCACTTGCACAGCAGCGCCACGGCACGTGTCTGTCATTCCTCGCGGCGGGCGCGCGCGCTTTAGCATTTTTATTACAAAATATTTATCATTTCTCCGCGCGCTCGCTCGCTCGCACTATATGCTAGCAACTACCCCGCGCCGGCGATATTGAATTTCATTGTTTCCTGGAATTTTTCTCTCTCCCTCTCCTACGACGACTGATTAAGGTCGATTTTTTCGTGAGGTCGCGTGCACTCTGCGATGTATACGTATATATATATGTGTGGAGATTGATTCGCGGCTGGTTGGTTTATGGGTTGTTGCCGGACTGTTTATATATGAGGGGATATATGTATGTGGGAGAATTGACTTTAGGGGGGTGGAAAACACACACACACACACACGAGAGTTTGATATCGCGTGCGTGAAGGGTGTAGGTATGTGTGGATGAATGATGGAGCGCGCGGACGCTACTTTTGAAGGTTACGATTGGAGGGTAGTGTGGAGAAATTTTAATAGGCTCTGGGTGGGAGAGTTTTATTAATGCGCGTGCGAGAGGCTTTTTTGAATGACGTGTGGGTGTGTGTAGAAAGAGGGAGAGGGTAAGTTCAAGGTGATGTGTTTTTAGGCGCCGCACTTGCTGAGAACTTCATTCCGTGCGGAGGGTAGTTGAATATATATATTTTCTTTTTGGATATACTAAATAGCGGGGATAATAGTTTCGTTCGTATATATTAAAAAGAAAATTTAATACTATACGGTTCTATAAACCATAACCAACGTGGCTATATTGAATTATCATGGTCGCCTCTTGAAGAATACGTCCCCAGGGAGAAAAACCAGCAGCATCAGCAGCCCTCAAACATATACACAGACACACTCATTTCCCAGCGCCACAAATCTATCCCTGAATCAATGCAGAACCAAGCGCGCGTGGCCCATTCTCTCTCGTCGTCGTCCTCCGGTTATTTCCTCCCCGCATAAATTACTCTCTCTCTCTCGCTCTACGCATCCCTCGCTCTCTCGCCGGCCGCCGCTAATGCATCCTCCTCCTCCTCCTCTCCCTCCGCCCCCGGCGTCGTCCTCGCGGTGATACATCGACCTCGCCCTCTCTCACGAATTCATAGGAGAAAACAGGAAAACGAAAAAATGACCACTATAATACACGTTCGTATATGAATTAAGCGGCGGTTACATTAATCACACGTTTATGTATGCATATAGCTTTTTCGAATAATTTTTAATCCAAACGCATAGACACAGTATATTGACGTATTATATCGCGATACATTCATAAGCTAATGCGGGCGGGCGGGTGGACGAGCGGGTGGGCATTAAGGAAGCGCGACGTTGAATGGCGGCCCCCGGGCGCCGGCGATAAGAGACGCGCATAGCTGGCTCGCATAGTTCCGCGAGCTCTGCGGTCAATTGTCACATTCTGGCCGTGTCTATATATGTGTATATAGGACGGATAGTTGTCTATGTGTTACATTTGTAGGTGTAAAAAGTTTAGCTTCTTGTGTGTGTGTGTTCAAGGGTGGTAGTTTACGATAAGCAGTATAATACAGCGGTTAGTCGGTATATAATATGCATCTTATAGCTGGATTGTTTAATATTTAATTATAAGCTTCGCGTAATTCACTCGAACGCGCGTGTCTCAGGCGACAATTTACCAGTACGCGACACTCTGGTGTTAGTAGAGTATATAGTGCCGTTTCATTGATCAATTGACCAAAACCTCATTAAGGGTAAGCCAATGTCCTTTAATTATCCCTTCGAAATGGCTGGCAAATCCGTTAAGCTGCCTAGAGACGGAGAAGGGAAGGTATAAGCGCCGTTGTGGGAAGTAACAGTTCAAAGTTAGCTTTTAATTAGTATTTTTATTTATTTTTTACTCGCGGCGCACTTTTTAGGTGAATAAATAATGCGAGTGACCAGGCGACTACTTGTCAATTAATTTTTTGTTCTTTTGTGTATTTTCTGATTAAAAAATCGATATCGAAATCTCATGCGCAACCGTATCTCGATCACGCGAATTCAATGACCTTTTCGTCGATGATATCCGTAACCGTATCGAAAAGTAATCGATTGTAGTCCCTATCTTTAATCTTTCGGCAGAAAATTAACCTTACTCAAATTCGCACTAAAATTAAAGGTTGCATTACACACTTTTGCAACTCATTAAAGATTGAAAAAGAAAAAATTAAAAAACCATCGCCACCCTTATCTCCACAATCCCTGACCGATAATATAATATATAGGCCATCTGAAAATCACGCGAACACCACTTGCGAATTTCCGTGCGATGACTGTCTGGCCCGTCTCAAAGACGCCGCTCTCACTCTCAAACGAGACACTTTACCCTCTCTCCCTCGGCCACTTATCGAGGAATAATTTTCGGACCCACTCACTTATCCCACCTCCTTCTCCTCTCAGCGCGATACCTTATCGATCCGGAATACGTTAGTATTAAGTCGTTTCTCCTAGCTTACGCTCTCTATACGTGTCTATGTGTGTGGGTCTATCTTATCGGCGATAAAGTTGACGCAAGGCTCTATACACACACGTACACTTCTGTCGGACGATAACGGGAACGACAGTCATGCTGTGTGTCCGGGATATCCTCTCTCGACCGCGTTGACACATGCGCGCGGATTATATACACGTATGTACCATTTTTCCCCTCGTTTTTCGCGGTTTATCGCCGCGCGAAAGTGCGGATATAGAGGTGAGAGGGATGCGACGACGACGCGGTTGAGGTGCGGGTTGCTCGTAGATTTTATCGGCGCCGACGCTGAGAGAGACTTTCGTTTTATAAGTGCGGAAATTTGGAGGGTTATATGCCGCGTGCAGTTATAAACTGGAAAAAAAGTTGTTAGTTTATCTTGTGTGTGATGGGATTTCTGTGGAATATTATATATAGATGAGTTTAAATTACGATATATTACGCGTGTGCCACTCATCATTCACAATTAAATCAGCTGATTACAACCGGATTAAGTAACACATTAAACAGCTTAACCAACCACGCTCAAAACGAACGAATTGCAAATCGTTATATTATAATAAATTAACAGCACGTGTGTTAGCAACAATCCAGGGCAAAACTTCCCCGATAAATAATACTTTCGCGCAATTTACGAAACGGCGTTTCTTATATTCCCCGGCATTCGGAACTATACTCAACTCGCCCCGTCAACTCCCTCCGCGCTATATTTCATACACGCATTCCGCGCCGAAACAGCCTGATTAACTCGGACCTCATTACCCCCACCCTAATATGACTAATGTCCCTCCATTATTCACCCCTCGCCGAGTGTATAAAGTACATCCCCGAATAATATAATATACGTTCACGCGATAGCCATCTAAGTAGCTCTCGTTCCTTATCCCTTCCAAAAAGCGAAGAAAGAAAAAGAATCGCGACGTACCTATACTTGAAAATTCGCGCGCTCGTATAATCGCTGACTCGCTCTCCTTGATATCCATCTCTCTCTACTATAAAAGCCTCGCCGTTTCGCGATTACATCGCCGCGTCTTTTCTCACCTACATATTCTACACACGTGCATATATGTACACCTGACCCTCGGCGAAACCACCACCTCCACAGCGCTGTCATCAGCATCCGCTCGCGGGCGCGCGATAAGAGCTGCGTGCGTCAGTGTACGTGTACACAGGCGATAAGTTCTCTCTCTTTTTTTTCTTCGCGGCGATTGATTTATATACGCGCGAGGTTATCGCGAATAGAGAATAAGAGTGGGGGACGAAAGAAAGTGGCAATTACAGTTTTTGTGTGTTTTGCACGGGCGCACGTGCGTTTCGTCATATATGGATATGATGTATCCACAAGAGGATATATATATATTGATGTCGATACGTGTGAGCGGGCGGTCGATGTAGTTTCGACTGGATTGAACTGAACGTGTTATCGTATTATTCTACTTTCGAGAAACCTTGGGGCCGGCCCGCAAAGTTGTGCGAATATAATACTTTTCTCCTCGTGCGGCGGTGCGATTTCTGGAAGTTTTGATTATTGGCACACGGATTACGCAAAGCCGTATAGTAGTTTTGATGCCGATTGGGGCGGGTTGTATATTGTAGTTCGTCGAGTTTTATTTTAGTAATAATAATATATTTGTAATTCAAGATCTTTTCCTCGATCAAAGATCTTTTTCCTCGATATAATACGCGAGTTTTACCTATAGGCGCAGTGGTATTGCAAGTTTTTCACTTTTTTCTTCATTGGAATCCATAATGCGAGCGCGCGTCATGCATTTTTTAATACACAGTTACCTCATTAAGTAATCTCCGCGGCTATTCTTGTGTACAATAACGCGAGTCAGCGACGGCTCTATTCTTAAAGTTCAGTCAGACAACTAAAGCCGAAGAATTAATTTCGACTTAATTAACTTTAGTTGTTGGTATTTCGCGAAAACATAACAAGTTGAACGTGGGGAAGAAAAGAGTGAGAGTATAATATAGGAAGTTTCTTTTGGTCTGGCGCCGCGCTAGCCGACGCGAGCTGTTTAAAAATTGACTTCGCCGCGTGCGCGCGCGCGCTTTAGGAGGGGCTGAGCGGAACTTATAAGCGGCCGACAATTTATTTTCTGAAATGAGCTATAAAGTGTGGCGGCGAACTCTCGATGACTCGCGTATTATGTAGCGCACGTGGAAGTTGTTACTGATTGCTATGATGCGAGATATATCGCTGATAGAAACAAGTCGTGTGGAGTTCTTTTGCGATAATTCTGTTGATTGCTAAGGAATTGAAAGAATTTTAAGTATTTTATAATTGTGTATTATATGTATTGGAGAAATAGATTTATTAAGTAATGTGTATTAGTAAAATATTTTTATATATTTCAAACTTAATATGAAAAAGAATGTAATGAATAAAATTATAATTTATTGGCTTTTCTTGCAGAAACAATGTTTTATTAAATTAGAATATGCAATAATATTTAATAATAAAAACTTGCAATAGAATGAGAAAAATTTACCAATATATATCATGCAAAAACCAATACAATTTTAATTAATACAAGCATACTTTTTATAATCAAATTAATTTCGTTGCTATTTCAAACATTTTCATTAAACGATCATATTTTGCATTATTTGATTAAATTCTTATAATTACCAAATCATAGCTCTCCATCTATTAAAAAACAAAAATATGTGCACATTTCCAACACGGCATCAAACGCCCTACAATCAGCCACGACCAGCAACACCACGTCGTTCTCTTTATCTCCACCTATCTCTCTCTCACCGCGAGCCCTAAATCAAAGCCACTCCCGCGCGACAAAAAGACCTCGACAGTCACCAACAACCCACTGCCAACGATTTTCCCACCCGACTGAAAAAAAAACAACAACACAAAACTACACCCACACCTTTCTCTCTCGAAATCAAACTCTCCCTCTCGCCCAGCAAAACAAACTCGACGTCGAAACCAGCAGCAGCATAGAGAGATAGAACACGCGCCAGACACACAACATCCCTTTCTCGCTCAATCTCGACACTACCGCGGCACCAAACCGAGTAACAAAAAATAGAGCGACGAGCTAGAGAAGACAGAAAAGGAAAAGCATCACCTTCCACCCCGGCGACAACAAAGGGATGCGTAATAATGTACGCTCTCTCTTTCTCTCGCGCGTCCTTGGGGAGCAGTCTCGCTGCGGGTTCATCGACACTCCGAATAACGTCGGTCGCGGGCGTCCCGGTGGCGTCGGCGGCTCTGACACACATCGGCGCGCGCGATCTTGTTTCGTCTCAGTTTTCGTCGCGCGCGAGTGCCGAGAGAGAGAGAAAGAGAGAAAGAGTAGTGTAGTCGGCCTCTTGACCCCCCCGACGCACGTACATATACGAGAGAGAAAGAGAGAGAGAGAGGAGAAGGGAGAAAGGAGGGCGAAAGGTTACGTTCTTGAGGGCCGGGACACACGCGCGTGCTGTAGGGAAATTGCGATTGTCCGCGCGCGCCTGGTATGAGCGAAATGCGAAAGGGGACGCGTTTATGGGAGCAGCGGATGGGGGAGTAGAGATGGAACTATGAGGGGTTAATATCGCTGTCGGTTTGCTGGGTTATATGCTTTTTTTGAGATATTGGAGGAACAGTAGGATGTGGAATCGAAATGTTATACCGTTTGATAATATTTATTGTTGGAGTAAAAATGTGACCAAAGTTTAATGATTGTGTGTTTTTTTTGTCTGTTTCAGGTGAGTGTTACGTGAGATAAATTGATGCTTCCTTCATAATAATAGTAAGTGATAATATTACAGCCCTATACAAAACCTTAAACTTTTTGACATGTATCCCAATATTGTGAATGTCAAAAATAATAATTTCATAATCTGAAATTTTTATCTATAGGCCTCAATCCAGTGGTTTACTACTTTTTAAAATCTTTATAATTCATACGAAATCAGCGAGATTTAGGTACCAGCGAATCCATTAGCAACCAATGCCTCCCGAGGATTATTCTCAGTGGAGCATTAAACTCCAACCTACTTCCCCATAACTCACCCAACTCGCGATATTTTTAAAACTTATTTCCGCTCTAAATCCAGCGCGCAGCTCAAAAACTCTTTCCCTTTAAACGCTGTAATCGAAAAGCGCACAATCCGCGCGGTCCTTAATCACACAATCCCTCATTCTAACACACACATCCCTATGCATTAAAATTCCCCTACATCATACACTCTTCTTTCGTCCCTCTTCCTCATCAACATCGACGGCTAATAACCCCCTCATATCGGGTTTCTCGCGAGGGCAAACAGATTTCCCGGTGATACACGCATCGCGTCGTCGTCGCTGCCGTATTGACACACGCGCCGAGTATATATATATAACATTATATTCTCCGCTCTCCACACATACATACACACTTCATAATCCACTTAGTCCAATCAGGACCAGCGTCGCCGCCGTCGCGACGAAGGAATGAAAGAGTAGAGTGATTTCCGATGTCGCGGAGAGCGCTGCGCGCCGACCGATTAGCCTATTTGCCTGATGCACGCGCGCGAATCGAATTTTCCTACCCCGCGCGAGCACTAATCCTTTCGAATGGCTTGACCCGAGAGCGTGCCGGCCGGCGTATAGGGTGTGGACAGAGAGTGAGGGCGTGGTTCGCTTGGCGTCATAGTGCATAGCATAGCGAGCGAGGCTCTTTTGTGTGTATATAGATATAGAAAGGTAGTTATGGGGTATAATTTTACGAGGGTGTTTTGATTTTCCGTGAGCGAGGTGTGTTGTTCGCCTTTTTTCCCTCTCTATGCGTGTAGCTATTGGTTTACACGCGTAGGTATTGTTCTGGTTAGGGTTATGACTTTTGACGGAAGGGGGAGAGAGATAGCACGCGCGTGTAAAAGGGTTTATTTCGATTGAGTCGTAAAAGTTTAGTCGAGAGATTTCGTTCGTATAAATGGCAGACAGGGGGGTCGTAATATCGAGGAAATGCTGATTTCGTTACGCGGTTACATTGACGGGACAGTGAATTGTAGAGCTGCACGAGAGCAAGACAATACAATTTCAGTAATTATTGTCTCGCTCTTGGAAATTCTTGAAAATTTCTCTCTTGTCTGGGTCTTGTCAGTCAATACGAAAGGTATTGTTATCTTGTCTTGAATTTCTTGATCATATTGAGTT
>UCWB01005522.1:0-10311 GCA_900474355.1 Torymus geranii | reverse complement strand
GAGAGAGAGCGAGAGAGAGAGAGAGAGAGAGAGAGAGAGAGAGAGAGAGAGAGAGAGAGAGAGAGAGAGAGAGAGAAGCACTGCCCGGGGCGTGTCTGGTTCATCTCCATACCTGATGGTACGTCAACACGCTATGAAAGGCGAGCAAGCAGGAGAGAGGAAATTCTGGAGGGAGGAATACGCGCGCTGGAGTGTACGCGAACGAGTCGGAGGAATGGTGTGGTAATGAAAAGTGCGATGGAGGAGCTATTTTGGAGAAGTTTGAGTTGGTGAGCTTTCAGCGGCACCTTTCGGAATTCGAGATGGGATATATACGATACCCAGCTGTTTAATTTCTTAATTAATTCTATTATCGTCTCAGGAGCCACTTTGAAATTCTATGAGAAACTTTTTTAATGACGTCATTCCTATAATAAATTATTTTATTGGCTAAGAAAAGAAAAATATGTACTTTTGCCGATTCAAAAAATCTTTAAAAAATTGAATATTTTAAAATAAAGATTTGAAAAAAAGTCATTTAGCATAAATAATAAACTAGTCATCTTTAGACCCCCAGCATTTTCTCCTTTCATCCCTTCTATTTTCCTCATCTTCTCTTTTGCGCTCTTCAGCCTCGTAAAATTCTTCGGCTACACACGTGAGGGGCGCGAATTCCGTCCTATGGTTCGTTTCTCCATTATTATTATAAAGGGAATTTCCACATTTTATACTCGTCGTAAAAGTCCAACAACGAATTTCCCTCTTTTATTTGTTAATTAAAAATTGCGGCATTTTTATGTCTCTTGTATCACACTATGCGATTCATCCTGCGTGGGTATGCGCTAGGAATTCATTTGTCGACCGTAGAATGTTGTGGAAAATTACCTTGTTATGCTTTTAGAGTGAAATATTTTATAGAACTAAAAGTTGACGATGTGCCAGTATATGGATAACAATTATTTTGCTTTAATTATTTTCCATTACTTGGATACAACCTTCATTCTACTTTACGAAAAATTGGGATAAAGGAAAATTAAATAATAAATTAAAATCTGTGTTCCAAACCATAATGTTATAATATTTAAAAGTAGCAGAAGAACATTAAGAAGGCCTCATCTACTTTTCATAATAGACCCTTGAAATTGAGCCCCAAGCATCGTCTTCAAAGCTAAATTAAAACGTGTGCATACATAAATTTGATCTGTTGAAAACGCTATAGTATCGTAATTATACTTAGAAGTGAACCTATAAGCAGTTTTGCGGAAAATAGATTTAGTTCTCATGGTTTATGAAATATACATCTTCTAACTCTTAATACTGTGTATAAATATTATTTCTCAAAATGACATTTATCTATAGAACGGAAAATCAGTAGTGTTATAAAATCTTGAATTTTAAATTAAATAAAACTTTATTGATTTTTTAACTTTTAAAAATATTCTTAAAACTCTAAATTAACTTAAAAGTATGAAGTACTGTAACCTATTTCTCCAACCTAGATAATTTTAAAATAACCTGCAGTGCGGCTTGACACAAGTTTTCTCCCCACGGTGGAAATAAGTAAAACTTGAATACTTACCAGGGATATTTGTTATTATTAGAATTCTAAAAGACTATTCACAACATGGGTGAACTGAAAATTCTGCATTAAGTAGCTGCTTAAATATCTAATAATTATTTTTCATTAATTCAAGATGGATCTTTTATCAATACGTCACAGCTATTTAAAATCTTCACACAGATTTTTCAATAATGCATTATGCAAAATCCGCATGTAATCATTGATATTATTAATTATATAATTCAGACGCCCTCGCAAACACGGATTCTCGATTTCTGGCACCGCCCAAAACTTCTATCCTCTCTACATCTATACATACATGTATAGAAGCTTGTATATGTGTATATAAATATGTATAATGCACATACCTATTACACAGTCCTACACAGTCCTTGTGCTTGGGCGGAAAGCGTGAATTTTAGGGGGCGAAGGAGGAGAACGGCGGCGCCACTTGGCTCTCAAGCGACGCAGCTCTCACGGGGATTTGCATACCAATGCTAAATGTTTATTGATGGCTCATTTCGATGCATCGCCACCGTGTACATGAGAGGAGCGGGTCATTTGGCTGCGATACACATCAATAATACGCGCGCAAGCGCCCACGGTCTAGCTCCTATAATTTGTGTCTTTTTAGGATAATAATGTGCAAAAAGAATTTTGTTAAAATAGATCCAATTCTTTCTCTTGGATAACGAAAATAAACATTCAACAAAGTTAATAGACTCATATCTATCAAATTGTTCTGCTATACTTAGATATTCTAGATAAAAAAATTTTCCTACAATGCAAGCAGTTATATATATATATATATGATGCAAATACACAATCGGGTACAACTCTTGCTTTTTCTCATATTCAGCTAAATTATTTTATGAAAACAAACACATGTAAATTACAAACAAAGGTAATGCAGGTAGGAATATTACAAACATAAATGTGACAATACTGTTGTCAACCTAACGAATTTATTCTCCGTAAGGAAAATTATTTGTTCGACATATTGATGAAACATGAAATGCCATCAACGAGCAGACGCCCGTTTCATTTGACGAGTATTAAAATTTTGTTTTGACAAGAATATGAAAACGAATGCTGCATTCGAAAACAAATTTCGCTCGTGTCAGAAGCAAGACAAGAACTTTAATGGTTGTACTCACATGTATGTATATTTGCACGATGCCGTGTCGATGTATCGCACATCAGTTCCCTCTACACGTATGTGGACCGATAATGTCATGAACTCTTTATTTATACACGTATGACAGTCAATCATGCGTAATCCTAAAATCCAATTGAATGTATGATTAAAGGCTTTCGCGAGGAAGGAGGCGAGCGAAGTAAAAAGAGCTCAGCTATATTAATTGACCGCCTGCTAAGAAATTTTACGCACGTTCCGTCTCTCTTGTTCACTAATTCTTCTACTCTTCACCAAAGCAATAAAGTATATTGTGTGTTTTGTTATCTCAAAAAAGTTTTAAAATACTGTAGCAAATTTTGAAGTAATAATCTGCTTAAAAACTTATTTTGAGACTTTTAGCGTTATAATCCGCTATTTTAGGGAAAACTTTTTTCGTTCGTTTCTGTGCACGTATACCTATAATGCTATATCGACGGCTGAGAGGAAGAAGAACGTATCTCGGCGAGCGGATGAAGAACAGCGTATCTCGGCGCATGCATACTGTATAGGTACTGGCCGTGTGCTGGCCGTAAAAGCGCCAAGATACGTCGTTCTTCATCCGTGGGCCGAGATACGTTCTTCTCCTCGCAGCCGTTGATATAATATCTCGAGAACGCTTCGACCTATATTAATCACATAAAACTTATATCTTTTGTTTTCGATAAGGCTTTTTACGCTAAAAATTTTTGCTTGAATCTGTGATTTTTCTTATTATTTTACAGTTGTACGTTGTTTTTAAAAGTTTTAGCATTTCGATTTGTCGAATATTCAATATATATTTTATACTTCATTCGTTATGAAGCGAGTTATTCCAGTTTTTTTCTAACATACTGGAAACCCAAGAAAACGAGCTTGCACTATATTTTGATTCTAGAGTGATAAATTATATTGAAAATACGAATGTGAATAGTAAATGTCAGAACTATCTACTAAGATATGGGTGTATCTCCTATATAGTATGAAAAATAAAATTTTTACCAAATTTTTACCATACGACAAATCTATAAAGTATTTTAATGTATTAAAATTAAAAGAGATTTTTTGTACTTGAAAACCATAATTTAGAATCAAAATGTCTCAAGAATCATCCTGATTTTTAATTGTTCTTTTCTTGAAATTATTTTGACCGTGTACTTCGTTAACGCTAATCACTTCGGTTACCCAACTATCAAAACCTTCTGCTGCCAGACAGAAAAATTTGTCTCAGTATTAGCTAGCACAGCCACTCTCTTCGAACCACGTTTTCTCACGTCAACCTCCGGCAAGACGCGATGGCGCGAGAGATCGTTTCCTCATCGTTTTTAAACTGGCCAAATCGGTCGATGCGCTGAAAACTTGTCCGGTTAGGACTGCAAACGCACACTGTTATCATATTGTTTGCGGCGAAGTAGGCAGGGGGTGCGCAACTCTCGCGCCTGCCAAAGTTCTGTGCTCGCCCTGTAGATGCGCAGTCGAGGGGAGAGTTTGCATATTGCAGTCACGTCGAGTTGGCGCGCGCGCGCGCGGGTTCACCTGATTTCAGATTCCTCGGGCGATGCGCCGTCTCTTTTGTGCTCCCGCCTCCGTCTTTCCTCGCCCCGCGTGCCGCGTCGTTTGTCTCTCGCGGTCGCGCAGACCAGGAGGAGGCGATGCGGCAAGCTGTGCGGAAGACAGAGAGAGAGAAAGAGGGAAGGTGCGCCGAAGGGATTTTGTCTATCTCGCGCGCTCTTTCTCTCTCTTTCTCGAGGTCTTGAGTTTTTTCGGGGTTTCGAGATGGAGCGGTGCTTCGAGTTTCCTCTTCTTTTCTTAAAACTGTCAGTTTGTGAAAATAGCAAGGGAGAAAAGGGGATTTTCTTCGCCTCCGGAGAAGTTTGTCGGTGTTTTCGGAAGCTGCTCGTGCCAATGCGCTCGAGTTTTAGCTCTGTATCATAAAAGAACAAAAAAAGCAAGACTTTTTCTTCCCAACCGCTGATTTTTCACATAATTCTTTTCCGTCAATTCATTATATTTACATACATAATTTAAAAACTAACTCAATATTTGAATTATATATTCATTATTATATCTATTCGTATTTAATACGACATGTACTCGGCTATATACATTCAATACTATTGCAAGAAATCCAATCATAAGTTTGTTGCTTTCTTCAATAACCTTTCAATTCAACTGATACTTCTAGCTACTTTCTTCGTCTTTCATCTTTTTCTCTGCATGTCTCAATAATGCAGGCGCACTGTCGTGGTTAAGCTCCAAGTTCAATTGAACTATACGTCGAAGTGTTAAATGGAATTTTTTCATTTCTCAATTCATATTTACTTTCTCTTTCATTATCATAATGTACAAGTACAGCTGGAATATAAAGTACATGTTTTATTACAATTTACATAACGAATTCGTGGAATTGCATATTGTCTGAAATTTCTACAAGCTTTTTATTACAAAAAAGAGAAAATGAGATAATAGACGAAACAGATAGTAAAAATACACGTTGTATGGCTTGTATATTCGAAGGAAGAAAGTTCCATTGTCTCCTTAATCTATTAGTGGTAGAGAGGTAAAGCGTGCAATGTCTCCGAAGATGAATTTTCTCGTGTAAACTAATTATCTCTTTCAAAGTTTTTAAACTTTGTATCTTGATAAAATTACATTGCATTAAATTTTTCTTAGTTTACTTTACAACTTCTGTAACATTTTGCAACATACAAATTTTCCTTCGGAATTTTTACATCAACATAGGTACAGGTTTTTTTCGCAATAAAACGCTAGAGCTGTTTCTAAATATTCAAAGAACGCCACTGCCAAGTTTTTATTTATCATTCTGCTTTGTTTTATTTTATTCGCTTACCTCACATTACACTATTGTCATGAATTATATGCTCTCATGCGTAGCAAAGTCGTGACAAACACAATCGTATTTCGAATATTCATCCAAGTAAATTCTTTAAAGAACTTTGAGAAAGTATCATAAAATGTTCTTTCTCCTCTCGGGTTTCCCCTTCATCTCTCTTTTGCGCTCGGCCCCGTTTCTGCTATTTCATTTTTCACCGCCTCCTTCTTTCCCTCCTTGGTTTTCTGCTTACAGCGGCGTCTCTCCGATACATTGTTCACGCACATGGCAACGCCGTCCGTCACGTTTGCGCAGCTCTGCAAGGCGGTGAGATCGAGCTGCTCTACCTGTATATATGTACTGTATACACGGTATCTGTGTTCGCTCACTGGCGTGTGCGCAGAGGATGCAGCCACTTTGCGTGATTGAGGTGTCTCAGCACCTGCACGATAGGCTCGCGTTTTGATTTTACCATCACGCTCTCGCGTTCGTTCGCTCGCAACCCTCTGCATTTTCGCGCTACCCGCACGAGTTTTCCCTCGCTTTCCATCTTCCCCCCGGATTTTTCTTTGTCTCGCGTATACATATATACGTGTCTTGCGACTAGGTTTTCCTTCTGCACGAGCGCCCGCCTCATTCCCTTCAACACCTTCTTTCACGTGATGCTGCTTTTAGAAGAAAATGTTCTGCACTTTCTTTTGTAAGCTGCATGCTTTTCTTTCGTGGGAAACCGAAAAGATTTTATTAATAATTGTGATATATGTACTCAGTTCAAGTAGGTACGGTATTAATACGTTTTTCAAACAAATAGAACGCTTAAATAAAATATTCTGATTTTGAGGCGAAACTGAGGCGCTACATTAAAGTATATAATGACAGAGTAGTAAAATACGGAATTATTAACATATATTCCATACATGTCTATCCAAAATAATTTTAAACTATTTTAAGTTTATATTAAATCCCTTCAATGTAAGTCAGGTGACAGCACAAAAATGTATTTGTAATGTCATAATGTAAAATACAGCATATATTCAAATTAATTATTACATGTAATTGATCTGCAAATTTCTCCACGTTGACTCTTAATCTCATTAATTTTAATGGAAAATGAAAAAAACTTGAGTAAGGGTATAATTTTCCATGCTATAAAGTAAGTAAGCTATCAAAGTAACTAGCTACTTCTAGAATTTTCAGGAAAACACTCTAATTGCTCCCACATAAATAATATACACTTATCATTATCCAATTAAAAGATGCATAAGAGATGATGACAAGATAAGTTGTTTTTAGCAGTATTTTCGCAATAATGTCATGCTCGTAAGCGTATAAAATTTTTCAGCCTAATGGCAAGAAATTTGACAGTGAGAAAAACTACCTGCCTGCAATTTCTAAAGGCACTTTCCCATAACGCATCGGAAAATCTTCCCGCAAAGTCACATACAATTCTATTGTACACGTCAAAATAATACGTATTACAAATCTCATCACTATCCTTGCCCAACAGCTTTAAACTTTTATGCGACTCATCGTGTAATTTTCTCGTGACTTTTCCCATCTCTATATACGTATATTTAACCGTCATTACGGCCGTTTTTCGGTATTATTCCTTCTTGGAAGTTTTGGCTCTCAGGCGCGCCCTCGCGCGATATTTGTGTAGTTCTGAAGGACCGCGCGAGTTTCGGTCACGCATCGCCTTCAAGCACATGCCGCTACACCGCGGAGACTCCGGAAATAAGTAAGCCTCGCTTGCTCGGTTGCAGAGGACGCGCGCTGACGAGTGCCGTGAGAAATGACTGAAATGACCCACATTCATTGTATACCAACTTTATGAAGTTTGTTATTTTGATTACGGCACTTATTCGATGAGAGGAATATTGTTATTGCTGAAAGAGATGAAAACGGGAAGTAGCTCGTTGTATCATTAGAGTGATATTTTACATTTGAAACACTTTTATAATTTTGATTTTTTGACAATTAAAAACCTTCGTTAGTCAGTTTTATAAATTTTACGAAACTGAACAAAATAATAGCTATAGACCATATATTGGTAGACTATGTTTAATACATTTATATTATTGATAGATATATTGCACAATAGCTCAGTTGTTATACATTTAAAGATACGGTTCATTTATGTTATTGAAATATATGGATTCTCAAAACTTTAATACATTTTTATTTTTTTGTTACAGGTGAGTGTTATACAGATTCAAAGAATTCTTCCAAGCGTTTTCTAGTGTAAGTTGTAATATAGTCATTTATTCCAACAGCGTAACATTGAATAACTAAATTACGCGAAACTTATCGTAAAAATCACCATTTTACTGAAAATATAGAGAGCAGTAAATATTACTACAGCGGCTACTTCTGTAACCTCAGACCGCAGACCGAAAATAGCACTCGGACTTGGCACTTTGCAAATTGCAATCGGCAAGTTTGATCCGAAGAGAGCAGGGTAGTGGTAAGACTCTCTCCCACCCGCGCACCGCAATAAAACCTCGAGCTACTCAGACTGTTTCAAACTGAAGCTCCCGCCGCTCCGACCGCTCTTATTCTAACCGAGCTAGACTCACAACTACGAAATACACGCCGCGGCTGCTCGCGCACTTAATAATAATGCCGGGGGCACATTAAAAGCTTATAATTGAGTTGCCGAATCGTTAACTCTGCGTGAACAATTTCAACCTCCTATGGCTGAAACCTCGATGTACTGCAGTGTAGACGCTCGTGTAGCTGCAGACTCGGGCGCGGCGCGGGTACCGAAAAACGACGACGGGATGCAAAAAGCCGGTATAATAGCTCTCGTTGGTAAAAAGCAGGACGCAGGCGCGCAAAAAGTTTAGAGCCTCGTGCGCGCGCGCGTGCGAAACTCGCGAGAGCGAAACCTTGCAGAGAGCATCCCCGGGACGCCTGGCCTGAAAAAGAGACGAGACGGCGCAGCGCCGAGCGAAGGGTTTCGCGCTCCTCTGTAGAGACTCGAAGCTCGTTTACCGAGTTATATACAGTCCGTTGCTCGGCAAGAAAATGACTCCGCCGTGCGTGCCGTACAGTGTGTTTCTGTCGGAGTATACACGCTGCATGGAGCGCACTTTCCTTCGTATAATAAGGTTTAGTGTTAATTCGTAGTTGCGTCCATCCATATATAGTGACTCGTCTTGTTTACCTCAAAATACTATAATCTACTTGTTATTAAGCGTATTGCGTATGCACAGGTGCAAGATGACGCACAATATATGCGTACGCGTGTGCAGTGTATGCGTGCGTACATACACATACATAGGTGAGTAATTGCATTCGACGTTGTCCATTAAGCTCAGGTGTACTGGCGCACACAAGTGCCTCGGTATAGTATGTATGCGTGCTCTACAAACACAGATATCCCCGCGAGGTTAGGGTACAAGAAACGACGCTACGCGAGGGCCAGGCAAAAAACGCCGTTAAGCGCCACTTAAGCGGCGTTAAATGCCGTCCGAGGTTTCGCGCCAACGATTCTACTTCGAGGCGCAGCTAGCAGGTATACCGAGGCTATATAAGACAGTGTGTACGCGAGCGCGAGAGAAAGATAGAGAAAGAGGAATTATTCTCTGTTCGTGCGCACACGAGCGAGTCTTTTTGCCCGCGAAATCGTTTTCTTGAATTATATTGCGAGCGTTAAACCGACGTATTTATAGAACAGAGTTGGAAAAAGCGCCCGAATGACAAACGGTATTGGAGAGAGGCTTTTTACAGCCCTGTTGTTACACGTGTTTGTACTAGCTATTCAAACATTTTTCTTGTATATTATTTTGTTAAATTTTATATCTTTCAATCTTCTTTGCTTGCCACGTAAATAGAACGCTCACCGTTACATAAGCTACCATTAAGAAGTAAATATGCACGGCCAGGAATTAGGTTGCACCATAAATCCATTTGTAACAAGCTCCGTTGCAAATGTTAACTTTACCATTTTGTATAACAACAACGTCAGAAATATTTGATGAGAATAAAAAATTTTAAAAACTGTATTATTATTCCATTTTTGTTTACTTTTAATAGTTATTACAATCGACCAAACAATAACAAGCAATTTCAAATAAAAGCAGTTGCTATGAAAAATAGTAGAAAGTTTATTGTAATATTTTGCAAAAATTACAATGAAGTAAAAACAGCCAGGCATGTTGTAGAAAATTCGAGAAAACTCCATGGCTTTTCTGTATCGAATCGATTATTTAAAACTGAAAACGTTGTGCCTCGAAATCAAATATACTTCAAAATAAATTAAGACTAGGAAATTATTGGAGAATATCCTTTCTGTAAATCTTCAAAAATGATCACCATTTGTGTTACATAGTTTTTGGTCACGTGATAATCTTTGAACCCCTATTTCAGATTTAACAACATAGATATATTTTTTACTGTCGAAAGGATTAAGTTTTTTTGTCTATCTTTTCCAAAGCTGCTATGTATCACCCTGAGCACCATCGCAATGATTTCAAGGCAGCTAAAATTTCTACTAATATTTATTACAAACTTTTGTTCGGTCATCGTGGCAAATCGCTTAGCTTCGGCTTCTCGCAATTTAAAAAATACACACTCGTAATCGGCTAACTGTCTCCCACTACCGCGCACGCGCTCCCGGATAAAAAATCCTTCCACGCTACGGTATAAATCACGTTTAAGCACCGGACGATACGCCGTACGCGCGCGAGCGTGGAATTTCGTCCTCGCGGGCGATAAAAAAATCCATAAAACGAAAATTAAAGCGGCCGCGGCAATCGCGCGAGGGCGCGGCCCCTTTAACGA
>UCWB01005521.1:0-10303 GCA_900474355.1 Torymus geranii | reverse complement strand
ATTTGTATATATTTTTAGCCAAATCTTGAATTAATTATTTTAAACTACTCAGAATACTAAGAAACGATATACCTCTATCAAAACAATTAATTACCAATTTAATCCATACCATTTTTTACAATTTTGTATGTTCTTTTTAGACATATAATACAATCATTTATTTTCTCGCTAATTCCCTACCCACACACACAAAAAACCCATCAGCGTTCTATTCAATCTTCATTTACTCCCGAAATTGAGACGTTAAAGTTCCGAAAAAAGGCGCCAATCGAGCGCTCCAACAAATTGGCCACCTCAGAAACACACGCGTCGAAAGGAGAAAAAAAGGAAGAAACGACACGCGCGCGGCAGCTCGGGTCAGAAGAGGAGTTCAAAAGAGAAAGGAGGAAGAGAGAGAGAGAAAGATGCAGCGTGAAATTGGGCCTGGCACGTTTTGGATTTTTGCGCCGATTTCTGGAGAGGGGAACTGAACGCCATCGCCTATACGCGTCGTAAACTTAACGGCCGATTGTTGGCTTAGATTTTCGAGTGTCTAAATAGCGTGACTTTTACGGCCGACTATAAAACCCGTACATACGAGTTCCTCTTTATTTACTCGCGATGGGTTTCCCTTTTAACGGCCGCTTTGTGTTAAATTTCCAGCCCCACTGATTGAGAATAGATGAATCTATTCGATAATAACCATATCGCGGTAAATTCTTCACACACATACAACACCAAAACCAAAAAAATATAACTTTTTACACGATCTCGCGACGACGGTTTTCTCTGAATCACGTATAAGAGTTGCGGCAACTCTTTTTCTGGGTTATCGCTATTTTCATAGATTCGTCCCGCGGCAATTCGCTCCATGTTTCCGACAACTTGCATGCAGCGCTATATAGCTCGCGCGACGACCCTGACGTCATGCATGCGCTGCAATATAAACCGGTCGGGAAAAGTGACTCGCGCGCGCGAACTGACTTTTTTTAGTAATTCAATCGCGTAGTCTCCGTGCACTCCGCATGCGCATTTCTTCGTGTCTTCTTTTGTAGAAAGGAGGGGATTACTCGTAACGTTATAGAATATCTCTCCTTTTTTCGGTTATATACCGAGGTGTTGGACACAGGAAGTGTATTTATACGCCTTTGAAAATATTAAATAAAGCGACTGAAACGATATGAGTTTGCGATTTAATATTTAATAAATGCATCAGCCTTCGGTGGTAACTCTAACACGCCAATCGTTTAATTATAAGGAAACATTACCTATAATGAAAATTTCACATCATTGATACAATAATGCATGTTTCACGCGTCTCTTATATCCAGAAGAAAGTGTGATTAACTGCCGTGGAGTGTGATGGACGCATCGTAACTCATCGAGAGCCCTTCGCATGGAATTAGAACCTCGTGGCGCGTGAGGCGTTACGAAAAAGAAAGAAAAAAAACTAGTTTGTATATCGGTGTACAGAATCAGGCGCATAGGTGTGTGACGCGCACACGTATAGCTGTTAATCAAGCACTTAAGCAACCGAACGCGCGCATGTGTGATGCATATACATGAAACAAAGGAGATCGTTAGAACCGTTCCATTAGGATTGATTGCTCAAATTTTCTCTCTCTCGTTTGTGCGCGCGTTGATTGAGCAGAACTGGATTGCGTCGGTGAAAGAAAAAAGCAGCAGCAGCAACAACGTGTACGTTGAAAAATGGGCTTACCGAAACAAAAAGGTGCGAGTGTGCTGCAGGGTCAATGGCTGATGGTGGTTTATACGTACCTGTAACAGAGAAGAAAGATTGCGATTTAATGAGGTGCACTTGCATAAGGAGAGGTGACTGTCGTGAATGCTAATTATTTATGTTTCTAAAGGGAATTTTTCGAGTGCAGTGCTGCGCGAGGTTACTTGTGTGTACAGAGAGCTGCGGTGGGGGGTTCAGTTTTGATTAGGTTGGAGTTTCAATAGGTGAGAGAGTTTCGAAAGCGTATATATGTATACAAAAATATATATTTCTCGTATAGGTCTAAACGTTTGTAAAGGCTGTATAAGTTTGGATATAAGCATATGAAAATTTAATCGTTTACGAAACTTTTTGTGAACTACATAAAATATGTGCTCGAGAGTAATTTATCTTAACTGGATTTCATTGACTGTTTTCTATGGGTATAAGGGTATACGATTTCTAATCTTATTTTCAAGTCTTTTAAGAAATCTATCTAAATGAGTAAACAAAATTCTTTTATTTTTTATGTATATTAGAATAAAAAATCAGATGTTTGGATTTATTAATTTTCACTTTGTGCAAAGTAACACTAAGCTGAGGAAAAATTTTTAGAAAAAATTACCATCATGTCCGCTAAAGCTACCATAGACTGTAAAAATTCACTAAAAACTAACATACTTTGTAGAAAATTTCACAATACAGTGTAATGATTTTTCCTATTTTACTAGCAAAATTTTCTACAAAGTATGGTAATATATTTTGGAATTTTTCAATCTATGGCAGCCTTACGAGATAATATGATAATGTTTACCAAAATTTGTATAATAAACAGTTAATAAAAATTAATAACAACATTATCAGCGACGTCAGCAGCCTTCCGTTCCTCTCAAACCAAACTATACAACACGACCACATAACCAAAATATCGCCCCTCCCTTATCCATTCCACGCCATAAATCTCAAGCTCGCGCAGGCGACTGCTTGCGTTCAATATTTACAGGGGATACTCGCGTTACTTACTTTAATCTCGGCCGATCGAGCGTGAGCCGAAACCGCGCGCGGAGACGACGCGAAATGTCCGGAGGGGTGGGTGGCGCGCTCGTAGGGAAGAAGATTATGGGCCGCCGTGTGGATCGATTGCCACATTGCAGCGTGTGTGTAAGTATGGTGGGGTTGGAGCGTTCTAGTTTGGGTTGCTGGTATTAGTTGGAGGGAAAATTGTTGGGATTTGGTTCTTGGAAGTTGTAGCGAGAATTGTAAAATTTGCTAGGAAAACGGGACCTCTGGTAGGGTTGTCGTAATTTTTTGTAAGAAGTTGAATGTGACGATTTTTAGTTATGTTTTCTCGAGTGAAAAGTTTTCCACTAGTTTTATGATTTAAGGAGCGGGTGAATGAGTTAATATTTAGTCATTTAATTTTACTATCGAATAAGTTCGGCACAGCGAACTTTTCTCATGAAAATTTTATAAGAAATTTAATATTTATCTCTTAAGTCAGATAAAATTACTCTGAAAGTTATTAGAGTGAATTAACTGGAACAGATTAATTATATCCTTTCATCGATCGCATTCCAAGTGCTACATGTTTTTGGTTAAAAACGATAATTTAAATCAGATAAGTCTCTGATCGATTAAATAGCTGAGATAACAAATTTATAAAAGAATTCTAAATTGGGCGAATAATTCAAAACTACTTCTGGAATGGGTTAAGAATCTATCACGATTATAATCTTTACATAAACGAATAAAAATTACACACTTTTCCATTCACACTGTCTCCCGCGATATCCCAAAAACATCTATCGATTACGAAAGACATCCCTTCATAAACGAAAGAAAATCATCCAGTTCCCATCCAACTCTAAAAAGAACTATCCAAAACGTCAGAAACAATTAATCAATGAACAAAAGTATCGATTTAAAAAGGAACCCTAAAACCTCACCCCTCGAATCTCTACGAAACCTACCCCTAACCTCTCACCATCCCCGCGATCCTTCCGCCCCTCGTCTCCTGCGATCAGCTGATAAAAATTGCAGCACAATGGAGAACCGAAGCCTTCCCCCCAGGGCGCGTGCCCGGAAGAAGCATTTCGCGACGAGGGTTCGAAAGATCAGGCAGCCGAGGGCTAATTAATGTATTGTTTCGACGCCACCGACGCCCTGGCCATCTGCCTGTACCAGTAGTGCTAGTAGTTGTAGTAGTGGTAGTACGTGAGCGCGGGAAATCTGCATCCGCTGAATATGCAACTAGGCGGAGGTCGCTCGGAAGCCTCTATGAATTTATACGCGGTAAGGCGGTGGTAGGGGGGGAGGGAAGGTCTTTGGAGAAAACGGGGTGGTGGGAGGAATTTAGTTAGCCCGCGGATGGATATGGTAATTTTGGGAGTTTCTTTTTCGAGGATAGGTCTGGGAGTGTGGTTGGGTGAGAGTTGGTTGGTTGGTTGGTTTTTAGGGGAAGTGGGAGAATGTTTTTTTTGTATTTTAGGAGATGAGGTTTGAGGTTATGTCTGTAATTTACAACTTTTCTTATTATTGTGTTCCCATACAAGAATACTTAGATTAGACTGAATTAGGAGAACTCTCATTTCTCTTGTTCAAGTTATTTTGGAAAATTGATCGAGAAAGGCGATAAAAATGGAAGAAAACTAAGAGAGATTTCCTTTAGTTCAGTATCAGTATTGCATCTTTTGATAAAATTTAGTAATTTTCAAGCTGTTGACTTGGTACTCTATTGATGTCGACCAACTCTTACTACATTGAATCATCATAAATGCATCACTAAATCGCTAAAAGAAACAATTACCAAACATATTTTTCTCTTCCCCACATTGCCTAACCACTAAAAATACTCATCAGCGACAACTCATCACTCCGACTCCTCCCCAACAACAACCGAGCCGTTACGATTTCACAAACATCAATTACGCCAGCTCAACCAAACAGAATCACTCCGCGTTTTTCCACCACTAATTCAACATCCATTTACACCGATGTAACACCCTGACGTAACAAAGACACACACTCCGAATATCTGCCGAAAAACATTTGTCCGCGAATCCTACTTTCTGCTACTCACTCGCAGAGAACCGCGGCATAACAGGTTTTTATCCGGCATCTCACCGCACATAACTTCCGATGACTTTTTGCGCGCGCGCGTGTGTGCAAGATTTTGAATTGTTTCGTCATCGCGGAGATGGCGAGATTACGAGCACCGCGGAACATTTGAACGGGCTAACCCGGTCTGACAAGGCTGTGGCTGGAATGCGCACGCCTTTTACTCTCGCGGTATTGTTGATGAGGGGAAGTTATATGGGCGCGGGCTACATCATTTCGGGTTAATAATGTTGTACGTGAATGCGAGGTTGATGGTGCCGCATAAATTAATCTCTGTCAGTGGATTGTGTATCAGAGAAAAGGTGTTGAAACTTTTATTTCTAGGATTTTGTTCCTTTTTTCAGCTACATTTTTATGACTTTTAATATATGTGTTTATTAATTTATAGATGATTACAAAGTTGTTCAGTATTAGAAAAAGTCCAAGCTGTTAATTATATAAGACCAATGTCTTTTACATATAACGAAAACTACAATTTTTCGATCTTACACAATATCGTGGTAATTTGGAAACTTTCATGATACCTAGATGATACGAAAAGATGAAAAATTGGCGCTCCAAGAGTTTATCCAAGTTTAAATCCCCCCCTACCATCGAGAAACCTATCAGCATCATCCACAAACGGAACTTCTTAAATCCAGCTGATCGAATCCTCTATCCACCGGAGCATCTAATCATCTCCAATCTCCTAGGCCACGCAAATTCCCGACAAAATACCCTCACCTAAGATCCGAATTCAGCTCCTCGTCCTGAAAACAAGTTCCCGCTAACACGACGGGATTTGTACCGACAAAGCATTAGCAGCACCAGAGAGAAATCGTTAGCGCTCACGTGCCAGCTCTCGTTCTCGTGAGCAATCGATCCGGGCCATTTCCTATGTGTGTGTGTGTTGAATCGGGGACGGCATTTTGCGTTGGAAGAGGAACTCCGGGTCTAAGGGTATTTAGAGAAATTAGTACGAGGATCGGCGTTGGAATTAGGCTTCTAGCTATTACTTCTTCTTCGAGCTATGTGTACATCGAAGGAGTCTGGTTCAGATTATTATATTTAAAAAACAAATTTTTAATCAACCATCTAATACCCACTTTATACACATATGTCCATGATGTTTGATATATTTACAACGTAGATCCGACTCTGAATAAATTGCAGCAACATTCGTTTCGAGTAATCTTAATTTATGGTAAACTCTCCGCTACGGAGTTCATTTGTAATTACAAACGGCGCTCAAAGGATTTGAAGACGAGTAGTAATAGTCGCCCGTGCAGCATCGACTCAAGGGATATCGTAGTAGCATTCTCTAATGAGCCGCGCTAATTGCCACTCTTTTAGTAGCCATCAATGCAGCTACACGCGGAAAAGCCTACCTTACGTTCTCCTACTACTACTACTACTTCTACCATGTAACAGGAAACGGCGTGCTACAACTCCATTATTCTAATGCGCGTATTCAATTACGCGTGAGCACGCACTTAACGAGGCTCTTTGGTGGAAAAAAATGGAAAATTCTCCGCGGCGACATGCGTAGCTGCACTTCCGATGCGCACGATTAATTTATGAACCCGCACGCGCGATTGGACGAGGCGGGGAACGATGGAACTCAGAGCGCGGATTACGTGGTTCATGCGATATGTTCCGGAAACGCGCGGGTATGTATATAAGAGAGGAGCCAAGGTTAGTGCATACGCAGCGGAAAAAATTAATTGCAAGGCTGGTAATAGGATGTGTTTTGCGCGCGTGCATATATTTTTTTTTCTATATCTTCGTCGTCGTACGTGATGTTTGTTTCGCGATATCAGCATGGGAAGAAGTGAAACAGACGGAGGCGAGGCGGTAATTGTGCGCGGGAAATTAATTTATCACACGCGGGCGCGAAGGTAGCAATTTATCTCTCTTTCTCTCTCTGCGTCTCGCTCTTTCTGCGAGTAAAGGATTCGACGATGTGTAGTAATCGGGTGGGTGTGCAAACATTTTTCTTTCAAGTTGTTTGGATTAGGGTGAATGGAATCATTGATTTCTGTTCAAAATGAATATTAAAGGTTTGGAATATATAAGTGGCGAGTTGAAAGTTTTGTAAGTGAGCGGTGGAAAAGTTAATAAAACTTATCAGGACTTTTGATAATACACTTCTCGTTTGAAATCAATGGAAATTTAATTGAATCCTATAATAGAATGTGAGAGAGGAGATTTTCAAGTAAGCACGACTGTAATTTTTATATTATATTAAGAGTGACACATGAGTTCTTCAATATTCTATATAATTATGTCATTCTCCTACTTTTCCAAGATACCATCAGACTCTGACCAGAAATACCTATATATTACAAATATCAGATATTTCAATTTAAAAAACTCACAAGCACCACAATCTACTTACACTCGACAACCATAAACCCCGCGACAACTCTATTTTTATCCCAGCACCCGAACCTCAAAATCTCCAACTACAAACACTCCGATCAGCCCAGCCAACCCCCAAACATCCCTCCGAAAACAGCCGCGCTCTCGCGTATATATGTGCAAACAGCTCGCATACGAAACCCTCTCTCTCCCGAAAACAATATAGTCGCGCGCACACGTATATATAGGGGCGAAAAGGCTTTTAGCTCTAATGCGCCACTTGGCTGCGGCTCGCTCCTCTCTCTCTGCGGTTTCGGATGTCAGCGAAAAACTAGTAGCGCCACCCCCGCTGCATGTACGTATATATATATCGATCTACATACGCGCGCCCCCCGTATCCACTTCGCGCGTGTGCATCGCCCCTTTTTTTTCATGCTGCGTGCGGATGATTTTCGCTTTGTGATGCGGCGAGCCGCGATTTCGCGCGCGTGTTTGCGCTCGATTTTGCGTTCGCTCACGCTTTTATTTTTTTGATGGAGGTTATATCGGAACGATGGGTGGGGAGGCTTGTTTGGGGAATTTGGAGATTGGTTGGTGGTTGGGCGGATGATGGGGAGGCAAATATTGCCGATCTGAGGTTGCGTTTATTAATGCGTTGGCGATTTGCTATAGGTAGTGGGTTGTATAATAAAAACTTATAGAATGTTAGTAAAAGGAAGATAAAGAAATTTAAAAAAAAAAAAAATGTAGGATATTCGGTAACACAGTTTTGTAAAATTCTATATCCGGCAAACTATGTTTAGTTTCTCGATTTTCTTCGAATTTTCACAAAACCGCTCACAGTGTTTTAACCATTTCTCTCAATACGCCAAAGTATAATTATACACATTCGCAGTAATAATAACCTATACTTCGTAATTATCCAACGTCAATGTCACTTTACCACAAAATTTCCAATTTCTCACTTCCACACACAGACACACACATAACGCCCACTCTCTCAACAAGTATACATATACCTCGAAAGCCATTAATCATCACTAACCGGCTTATCTCCTCGGCCATCCGCGACTATACACACTCTTTACACAAACGGCGAACGACACCGAGACTCCGAGTGCGCGAACGAAGGAAAGTAAAACCGTCGACTTGTGCAGTGGCCACGATAAAAATTTCGCTGATACGGAGAAGGAGAAAGGATCGTCGATCGGCACGGCCGTTCCTCCGCGAGGAATTCCGCTGACGCGGCGGTAAACGCGCGCGTGTGTGTGTAGGTCGCAATGGGTGTGCGGTTTTTGGGGAATCGAGTTTTTGAGAACGTGGTTTTGAGGTTAGGTGTAGTAACTGTATCGAATATGATTATGCAATCTACTTATTGTATAATAAAATCTAAGAAAAATTTTATTTCAAATTTTTTTTATGTTTGTATTTTTCAGATTCCTTTGTATTCGAACGCCACAGCTATTTTTAACCATTTCGAGCATCAGCAGTAGTAAACAAAAGCATTTTCCTCGAAATTATGCGAAAATTCATGGTGGACATTATCCGCGTGGATGCGGTAAACGATGGACGTTATGATGCTGTTACAGTACCTATTATTGGTGAAAGTTCATATTAGCGTACTTCACCGTTAAAATTGTTTACTTTTCGTGAAAAATGCCTTATACGAGCCTGTATTTTCGGAGAAACTTCCGGAATTACCTTTTAAAACGAATTAAAAAGGAAAAGTGACAACTACGGCTTTTAGCGAAATTCATTACATGAATTTTGAAATGATAATTCATTTTAAAAAGATGAAACTTACAGCCTGTAGTGAACAATAATGAATGGAAAAATATTCCGACACTTGAGCTATAAGCTATTGTATAATAATTTCGACCTTGAATTTCTCCATAATTATTATTTCTAAACAGAAACGCGCTGATCATTATGATGTGCCGCATTCAATGGAAGGACAACGCGCGTTTATAATATCATTAATTTCAAAGAAAACACAAAACCACACAGACAACAATAAATACGACCTTCCACTTTTTATGTCTTCCCCCATTTCCATATAATAAATCTAGCGAACACATTTCCGTTTTAATGTTTACAGGTTCAGTATATAATATTCGATATAGACGGCAAAACTTTTAGACTTTAATACGAGAACACTCGGGAAAATTTTTAGTCTATTGTGAGGCTATATAATATTTAAAAAAAAAAGTTCGCCTCGCGAGTGCGCCGTCATAAAACACCCTAAAAGCATAGTTCTAAGCTTTCGATCTAAGAATATCAGCTTACGCTCGCAGCGCGTGTCGCGTCACTTTCATTTTAAGAGACGCGAAATGTGTGTGTGTATGCGTATATATACATGGCACTCGCTATACGCGACATTAAAATGTGCAATCTTGTAAAAATGTCGTTTTTATAAACTGTCGTATTTTTGTCAGTTATTTTTATTTCTTCTAACGTTCTTTTAATAAACTCGGGAGGTTACATCATTGAAAAAAGTATAAAATTCAAATCTTAATTTAGATATACTTTTTCAAGATATAAATGCACAAAAAAAAAGTTAAATTTAAGTTCTTGCAGAATTTGTTAATCAACCATTTCGTATAAAATTTAACATATAAATATATTTTATTCTTGTGTTTTACTAATTATTGATGGTTTATCCACTCAAAAGTAATAATACTTTATTCATTTAATAATTATCTATTTGTAAAAAAAAGTTATCGTTCCTTACTATTGAACACATCTTATATAATCAAAATTAGCTTAAATTATGAAAGCAAATAATACCTTATTATCATTTAAATTATAACAACGATATAAACACTTAATAACTACCGACTAGGGCTGCACGATAAAGCAAGGTTAATTCTGATATTGCATTGTCTCAATATTCAAGACAATAGTCGATACAATATCAAGATTGTGGTGTCAAGAATGTAAAGAATCTTGTCTTGCCTTGAAAATAATTTTACATTTTCTAATAGTAAAAATTTATCGAAATAATAATAATTCAATGAAAACGAGATGTTCGAATGATAAAGGTTGGCGAGGTAGTCGGCCAGGCACTATATGTATATCCCCTCAGGCCGGCTTACTTAGGTACGTGAGGCTACAGAGAGAGGGTGCGCCGACTAGCGGCGGCTCATT